>JAAAWM010011946.1:0-129471 GCA_036873465.1 Thinopyrum obtusiflorum | reverse complement strand
ATTTCAAGATAAAAGTGTTCTTCCCGAGTATGCACCATTGCCAAAGTTCGTCGTTTTGAAGCACCTCGTGATGATCGGGTGTGATAGACTCTACATTCACATACAACGGGTGTAAGACAGTTTTGCACATGCAGAATACTTGGGTTAAACTTGACAAGCCTAGCATGTACAGATATGGTCTCGGAACACTGGAGACCGAAAGGTCGAACGTGAGTCATATAGTAGATATGATCAACATAGAGATGTTCACCATTGATGACTACACCATCTCACATGATGATCGGACATGGGTTAGTTGATTTGGATCATGTATCACTTAAATAACTTGAGGGATGTTTATTTAAGTGGGAGTTCATTAAGTAATTTGATTAATTGAACTTAATTTATCATGAACTTAATCTTAACAGTTTTGCATATCTATGTTGTAGATCAATGGCCCGAGCTACCGTTCCCCTGAATTTTAATGCGTTCCTAGAGAAAGCTAAATTGAAAGATTATGGTAGCAACTACACGGACTGGGTCCGTAACTTGAGGATTATCCTCATTGCTGCACAGAAGAATTATGTCCTTGATGCACCGCTAGGTGACAGACCTGCTACAGGAGCTACTGCAGATGTTATGAACGTCTGGCAGGTCGATCTGATGACTACTCAATAGTTTAGTGTGCCATGCTTTACGGCTTAGAACCGGGACTTCAAAGACGTTTTGAACATCATGGAGCATATGAGATGTTCCAAGAGTTGAAGTTAATATATCAAGCAAATACCCGGGTTGAGAGATATGAAGTCTCCAACAAGTTCTATAGCTGCAAGATGGAGGAGAATAGTTCTGTCAATGAACACATACTCAAAATGTCTGGGTATCATAACCACTTGACTCAGCTGGGAGTTGATCTTCCAGTTGATAGTGTTATTGACAGAGTTCTTCAATCACTGCCACCAAGCTACAAAGGCTTTGTGATGAACTATAATATGCAAGGGATGAATAAAATGATTCCTGGGCTCTTCGCAATGCTAAAAGCCGCGGAGGTAGAAATCAAGAAGGAGCATCAAGTATTAATGGTTAACATGACCACTAGTTTCAAGAAAAAGGGCAAGGGAAAAAAAGGGAACTTCAAGAAGAATGGCAAGCAAGTTGCCACTCCCGGGAAGAAGCCCAAAGCTGGACCCAAGCCTAAAACTGAGTGCTTCTAATGCAAAGGGAATGGTCACTGGAAGCGGAACTGCCCCAAATACTTGGCGGATAAGAAGGATGGCAAAGTGAACAAAGGTATATTTGATATACATGTTATTGATGTGTACCTTACTGATGCTCATAGTAGCGCCTGGGTATTTGATACTGGTTCGGTTGCTCATATTTGTAACTCGAAACAGGAGCTATGGAATAAATAAAGATTGGCTAAGGATGAGGTGACGATGCGCGTCGGGAATAGTTCCAAGGTCGATGTGATCGTCGTCGGCACGCTACCTCTACATCTACCTTCAGGATTAGTTTTAGACCTCAATAATTGTTATTTGGTGCTAGCGTTGAGCATGAACATTATATCTGGATCTTGTTTATTGCGAGACGGTTATTCATTTAAGTCAGAGAATAATGGTAGTTCTATTTATATGAATAATATCTTTTATGGTCATGCACCCTTGATGAATGGTCTATTCTTGTGGAATCTCGATCGTAGTGATACACATATTCATAATATTGATGCCAAAAGATGTAAAGTTGATAATGATAGTGCAATATACTTGTGGCACTGCCGTTTAGGTCATATTGGTGTAAAGCGCATTAAGAAATTCCATGCAGACGGACTTTTGGTGTCAGTTGATTATGAATCATTTGACACTTGCGAACCATGCCTCATGGGCAAGATGACTAAAACTCCGTTCTCCGGAACAATGGAGCGAGCTAATGACTTATTGGAAATAATACATACCGATGTATGCAGTCCGATGAGTGTTGAAGCACGCGGCGGGTATCGTTATTTTCTAACCTTCACAGATGATTTGAGTAGGTATGGGTATATTTACTTGATGAAACACAAGTCTGAAACATTTGAAAAGTTCAAAGAATTTCAGAGTGAAGTGGAGAATCATCGTAACAAGAAAATAAAGTTTCTACGATCTGATCGCAGAAGCGAATATTTGAGTTACGAGTTTGGCCTTCATTTAAAACAATGTGGAATTGTTTCACAACTGACGCCACCTGGAACACCACAGCGTAATGGTGTGTCCGAATGTCATAACCGTACTTTATTAGATATGGTGCGTTCTACGATGCCTCTTACCGATTTACCACTATCATTTTGGGGTTATGCATTAGAGACAGCCGCATTCACGTTAAATAGGGCACCGTCTAAATCCGTTGACACGACACCGTATGAACTATGGTTTGGCAATAAACCTAAGCTGTCGTTTCTTAAAGTTTGGGGATGCGACACTTATGTCAAAAGGCTTCAGCCTGATAAGCTCGAACCCAAATTGAAGAAGTGCATCTTCATAGTATACCCTAAGGAAACTATTGGGTACACCTTCTACCACAGATCCGAAGGCAAGATCTTTGTTGCTAAGAATGGGTCCTTTCTAGAGAAGGAGTTTCTCTCGAAAGAAGTGAGTGGGAGGAAAGTAGATCTTGATGAGGTAATTGTACCTTCTCTCGAATTGGAAAGTAGCACATCACAGAAAACCATTCCCGTGATGCCTACACCAACTAGAGAGGAAGCAAATGATGATGATCATGAAACTTCCGATCAAGTTACTACTGAACCTCATAGGTTGACCAGAGCACGATATGCACTAGAGTGGTACGATAATCCTGTTCTGGAAGTTATGTTATTAGACCATGGCGAACCTATGAACTATGAAGAAGCTATGATAAGCCCAGATTCCGTTAAATGGCTTGAGGCCATGAAATATGAGATATGATCCATGTATAAGAACAAAGTGTGGACTTTGGTGAACTTGGCCGATGATCGGCAAGCCATTGAGAATAAATGGATCTTCAAGAAGAAGACTGACGCTGATGGTAATGTTACTGTCTACAAAGCTCGACTTGTCACAAAAGGTTTTTGACAAGTTCAAGGAGTTGACACGATGAGACATTCTCACCGTAGCGATGCTTAAGTCTGTCCGAATCATGTTAGCAATTGCCGCATTTTATGATTATGAAATCTGGCAAATGGACGTCAAAACTGCATTCCTTAATGGATTACTTTAAGAAGAGTTGTATATGATGCAACCAGAAGGTTTTGTCAATCCTAAATGTGCTAACAAAGTGTGCAAGCTCCAGCGATCCATCTATGGACTGGTGCAAGCATCTCAGAGTTGGAATATATGCTTTGACGAGGTAATCAAAGCATATGGTTTAATACAGACTTATGGTGAAGCCTGTATTTACAAGAAAGTGAGTGGGAGCTCTGTAGCATTTCTAATATTATATGTGGATGACATATTGTTGATTGGGAATGATATAGAATTTCTAGATAGCATAAAAGGATACTTGAATAAGAATTTTTCAATGAAAGACCTCGGTGAAGCTGCTTATATATTGGGCATCAAGATCTATAGGGATAGATCGAGACGCTTAATAGGACTTTCACAAAGCACATACCTTGATAAAGTTTTGAAGAAGTTCGAAATGGATCAATCAAAGAAAGGGTTCTTGCCTGTGTTACAAGGTGTGAAATTGAGTCAGACTCAAAGCCCGACCATTGTAGAAGATAGAGAGAAAATAAAAGTCATTCCCTATGCCTCAGCCATAGGATCTATCATGTATGTTGTGCTGTGTACCAGACCTAATGTGTGCCTTGCCATAATTTGGCAGAGAGGTACCAAAGTAATCCAGGAGTGGATCATTGGATAGCGGTCAAGAACATCCTGAAGTACCTGAAGAGGACTAAGGATATGTTTCTCGTTTATGGAGGTGACGAAGAGCTCGTCGTAAATGGTTACGTCGATGCTAGCTTCGACACTGATCCAGATGACTCTAAGTCACAAACCGGATACGTACTTATATTGAATGGTGGAGCTGTCAGTTGGTGCAGTTCCAAGCAGAGCATCGTGGCGGGATCTACGTGTGAAGCGGAGTACATAGCTACTTCGGAAGCAGCACATGAAGGAGTCTGGATGAAGGAGTTCATATCCGATCTAGGTGTAATACCTAGTGCATCGGGTCCAATGAAAATCTTTTGTGACAACACTGGAGCAATTGCCTTGGCGAAGGAACCAGGTTTCACAAGAAAACCAAACACATCAAGAGACGCTTCAACTCCTTTCGTGAAAAGTTCAAGGATGGAGACATAGAGATTTGCAAAATACATACGGATCTGAATGTAGCAGACCCGTTGACTAAGCCTCTTCCACGAGCAAAACATGATCAGCACCAAGACTCCATGGGTGTTAGATTCATTACAATGTAATCTAGATTATTGACTCTAGTGCAAGTGGGAGACTAAAGGAAATATGCCCTAGAGGCAATAATAAATTTGTTATTTTATATTTCCTTATTCATGATAAAGTTTATTATTCATGCTAGAATTGTATTGATTGGAAACTTAAATACATGTGTGAATACATAAACAAATACCGTGTCCCTAGTAAGCCTCTACTAGACTAGCTGGTTGATCAAAGATGGTTAAGGTTTCCTAACCTTAGACATGTGTTGTCATTTGATAATGGGATCACATCATTAGGAGAATGATGTGATGGACAAGACCCATCCGTTTGCTTAGCATAATGATCGTTCAGTTTATTGCTATTGCTTTCTTAATGTCAAATACATATTCCTTCGACTATGAGATTATGCAACTCCCGAATACCGAAGGAATACCTTGTGGGCTATCAAATGTCACAACGTAACTAGGTGATCATAAATATGCTCTACAGGTATCTCCGGAGGTGTTTGTTGAGTTGGCATAGATCGAGATTAGGATTTGTCACTCCGAGTATCGGAGAGGTATCTCTGAGCCCTCTCGGTAATACACATCATAAGAAGCCTTGCAAGCAAAGTGACTAATGAGTTAGTTACAAGATGATGTATTACAGAACAAGTAAAGAGACTTGCCGATAATGAGATTGAACTAGGTATAAGATACCAACGATCGAATCTCGGGCAAGTAACATACCGACCGACAAAGGGAATTACGTATGTTGTCATAACGGTTCGACCGATAAAGATCTTCATAGAATATGTAGGAACCAATATCGGCATCCAGGTTCCGCTATTGGTTATTGACCGGAGAGGTGTCTCGGTCATGTCTACATAGTTCTCGAACCCGTAGGGTCCGCACGCTTAACGTTCGTTGACGATATAGTGTTATTTGAGTTATATGATTTGGTGACCGAATGTTGTTCAGAGTCCCGGATGACATCACGGACATGACGAGGAGCTCCGAAATGGTCCGTAGGTAAAGATTGATATATAGGATGATGATATTTGGACACCGGAAGAGTTTCGGGATGTACCTGGTAGAAATCGGGTCACTAGAAGGGGTTCCGAACACCCCCGGGAGGTTAATGGGCCATATGGGACAAAGGGGCGGAACACACCAGCCCACAAGGGGCTGGCGCGCCCCTCCGAGGCCGCAGCCCTTGGGGAGAGAAGGAAAGGGGGGAGTCGGCCTCCCCCTTCCTTTCCTCCCCCCTTTCCTTCCCCGTCCGGCAAATATGGAAAGGGGGGGCGCGGCTAGGGGAGGGCCCCAAGTAGGATTCGGCCTACATAAGGCGCCTCCTTGGCTGCTCCTCCCTTCCCCCCACCTATATATATGTGGGAGGGGGCGCCACACATAATGACAACAATCTCTTAGCCGTGTGCGGCGCCCCCTTCACCGTTTACACCCTCGGTCATATTTTCGTAGTGCTTAGGCGAAGCCCTGCGGAGATAGCATCACCATCACCGTCACCACGCCGTCGTGCTGCCGGTACTCATCCACTACCTCGCTGTCTTGCTGGATCAAGAAGGCATGGACGTCACCGAGCTGAACGTGTGCTGAACGCAAAAGTGTCGTACGTTCGGTACTTGATCGGTTGGATCGCGAAGAAGTTCGACTACATCAACCGCGTTACTAAACGCTTCCGCTTACGGTCTATGAGGGTACGTAGACACACTCTCCCCCTCATTGCTATGCATCTCCATGGATAGATCTTGCGTGTGCGTAGAATTTTTTTTGTTTTCCATGCAACGTTTCCCAACAATCACTGAATTTTAGGCGTAGTCTAGGTAGGCGTTACCTTGGTTTTGCTCTTTTTTCTCAATAAATCAAGCAACTTTGTTTTCTTTTTCTTGGGCAATCGTCTTATGCGGTGCATTCCTTCTTTAGAGGTTTTCCTTATAATGCCTCTTTCTAATTAATGAATTTGGCAGCTCATCTGCCTTTCCATCGGCCGCTCCTTCTGACAACATAAAAAAAGAAGAGTTCGGAGGTTTTGGCCATTGGCCGCTCCTTCTGAAATGGAATCACAACAACTCTCCTGCTGTCTTTTAGAAAAAGAGTTGAAGGGATTCAGAGCAATTCAACTAAGGAACTAGGGTTTTTATTGCACAGGAGAAAGTAGGTACTGTAGCATGCAACAGGTGACTAGGGTTACAACTCAGATTACATAAAAGACAGTCCCAACCCGGGGAAATACACTGGTGCTCTCGGGTGCGAGGCACCCCGTGTGCAAAAATAATTTAGTAATTCAAAAAAAGTTAAAATTTCTGAAACATTTTTGGAATCAAGCATGATCAAGTATTGAACTCATATAAAAAGATTCGCCAGAGAATGATTTTCATATTATGGGTCAAAGATTCGCCAAAAACCGATATATACTTTTTTATACTATTCATGCTATATTATTGTTATAATTTTTTTTTGCTTCAAGTCAAGGGAAGTCATTCTTTGCCAAACTTTTTATATGAGTACAATACTTGATCATATTTGATTCCAAAAAAGATTCAGAAATTTTTAATTTTTTCAAGAATCACTAATTTATTTGGCGCATATAATATACAATATTATAGTAATGAAGTAAATATATTATTTTTATAAATAATATATAAAATAATAATATGAATAATTATGGTATCATTATCATAATTAAATTCATATAATATATTTATTATATATACTAATATATATTTTACATTATAGGGTGCGCTGGTACCCTAGAGCCCCAAGTTCGCTTTCGAGAGCACCCTCTCAGCGCTCCCGAGAGCACCCCAAAAACGGAGAATTATATAAAAGATTACAACCCATACAACTCGGTACCAGGTGAAAAGCAAAATGTAAAGGAACAAAAGGTAGAGCTGAGCTGTTGGATTGGAGATTGACGCCAGAGAAACAATCCGAAACACAGAGAGGGAAAGTGTCGATAATCTTCAAACAAGTTCAGAGAAGGACCTGAGACTTGGTTCTCCAAACCTGGCATTCGGTCTTCCGACCGCCAATCCACTACGTGGCACAGCCGTAGTGGAACATGTGTGCGCGTGGTAGCTCAGCCATATCCTCGTCGTCCTGGTACTCGCCAAGGCATCTACCATAGTTTCATGGTGGATTGAACAACCAACTGGAAAGAAAAGACTGTATACAGTAAGCTTTCTATGCAATGATGTCAGCTTCTTACGTGGTAAAAATAAATCTCGTTGTGCTTGGGGGGGGGGGGGGGGGCACGGCCCCCTCAGAACTTCACATAGCTCCGCTATTGGCTATTGATCTATCAAGCATGCTTGTGAGCATGTCAGTCTTTCGGACAAAAGAACAGAGCATGTCAGTCTTGGACTTACTGTGGTTGTTCTCCTCACACTCTGGAGTAACATAAAACTCTAAACTCGTACTCGAACCTAATATCTCAAATGGGCTGGTTGCTTGGTGCAACTTGAACTCTTGTTGTCACTGGATTGGGCCTCCTCCAATCGCTGGTAGATGACGCTTGCTACTTCTTGAGCTTGCGTTGATTTTTTCCTTAAAGAAGAAAGGGTGATGCAGCAAAGTAGAGATAAGTATTCCCTCAGTTAAGAACCAAGGTATCAATCCAGTAGGAGGTACACGCAAGTCTCCAATATATGCACCTGCACAAACTAACAAACACTTGCACACAACGCGAAAAAGGGGTTGTCAATCCCTTCACAGTCACGAACAAGAGTGAGATCTAATAGAGATAGGTATAAAAGATAAGTAAAAGAGCAAACTAAAGTAAATATAAATAAATTGCAGCAAGGTATTTTTGGGTTTTTTGGTTTATAGATCTGAAAATATATGATGGAAAATAGACCCGGGGGCCATAGGTTTCACTAGAGGCTTCTCTCTTGAATAAAGCATACGGTGGGTAAATAAATTACTGTTGAGCAATTGATAGAAAAGCGCAAAGTTATGACATTATCTAAGGTAATGATCATGAATATAGGCATCACGTCCGTGACAAGTAGACCGAAACAATTCTACATCTACTACTATTACTCCACACATCGACCGACTCCCGCCTGCATCTAGAGTATTAAGTTCATAAGAACAGAGTAACGCTTTAAGCAAGATGACATGATGTAGAGGGATAAACTCAAGCAATATGATATAAACCCTATCTTTTTATCCTTAATGGCAACAATACAATACATGCCTCGCTGCCCCTTCTGTCACTGGAAGAGGACACCGCAAGATTGAACCCATCACAAAGCACTTCTCCCATTATAAGAAAAACCAATCTAGTTGGCCAAACCAAATCGATAGATCGAAGAGAATGACTAAGCTATCTCAATCATGCATAAAAGAGTTCAGAGAAGTGTAAGTGCATCTAGTGCCCCTTAGTGATTTTGGTGTATTGAAGACTTATAGGTTAAGGGACTAATGCGTTTGTGAGTGTACACAGGTTCTATAAGTCTATGAGGAGTTTGATATTTATGATTAAAGTCGACCCCTAAAAATGAATGTCTTCAGCTGAAGACTTTGGTTTTCTTGAAGACTTTGAAAGTGAGGAAATTGGTGTGACCCTGAAGACTTGATATTCATGCGAGGATTATGAAGCGTGAAGACTTTTGTTTTCGTAGTTTCATTTTCTTCTTCTTGAGTCATAGGAAACACCGTACTGTTAAAGGGGGTCGAGGTAAAACTAAGGAAAAGTTTCCAAGTGATGCTCATCTCAAAATCCTACACCTACCCAATCCTTTCGAGTGAAGCCATTGGAAATCTCATACAGTCCAGTCAATTTCTTCAGTGACAGAGACGAAGTTCTTCTGTTCTCTGAGGAATTTGTTCTGACTGAGGAGTTAGGAATTCGCCAGTGCGGATTGCCTACAAGTGAGGAACATGATAGCCCTGAGGAATTTGATACTCAAATTTCCGACCGTTGCTGTGCTACGCGCCAGCTGTCCCAAAATATCTACCCACCTAACGGTCATATCATTGAAGGGCATTTATGTCTTATCATGTCGGGCTGCTCCCTAGGCTATAAATAGCCGCCCCCTACAACCACTAGTTGGTTGGCTGCTCCGAGAGATAGATTGACACTTGTCATTTAGAGCATCCCATCCTCCGAGGACTTTGAGCGAAAATCATCAAGTGAGGAAAAACCCAAAAACCCAAACACCTACAAACCCAAAGTGATTGAGCATCACTGAAGAGATTGTTCCTGTGTGCAACCGACGCTTGTTACCTTTGAGGACTGTGCATCCTCCAGACGGTTAGGCGTCATGGTCTAGAGCATCCAAGAGGAAATTGTGGATCGCCGAGTGACCGAGTCTGTGAAGGTTTGGAAGTCACCTGAAGACTTACCACGAGTGATTGAGCGAGGTCTGTGTGACCTTAGCTCAAGGAGAATACGGTGAGGACTGTGTGTCCGGGACTGTGTGTCCTCAGGTTTAAATACCTAGCCACTCCAACCAGATGTACGACTGTCACAGCAGTTGGAACTGGTTTACCAAATCACTGTCTTCTCCAAGTACTGGTTCTATTTCCTCAACCCTTTCATTTCCTCATTTCTGTGTTGAAGTACTTGATCGTTACTATTTGAAGACTTTGACTGAAGACTTTCCCAATTTCCTCATTCCTATTTCTTCAGTCAGTTTGTCTTCAGCCTGCTTATCCTGTATCACGCTACCTGTACTCTTGCCTATTTCATTTCATCATGATGACTGTGCTTATGCCATGTTATGTATGCATCTGAGTACTTATTTCGCTGCTAAGTAGTTAGTTGCTTAGGAATTTCCTCACCTTGAAATTCCTCAGTGACGAATTTGTAAAAATCGCCTATTCACCCCCCTCTAGTCGATATAACGCACTTTCAAGAAGACTCAAATAATATTCATAGATAATTTGATCATAAATCCTCAATTCATCGGGTCTCAACAAACGCACCGCAAAAGATTATATCGAATAGATCTCCAAGAACATCGAGGAGAACATTGTATTGAAGATCAAAGAGAGAGAAGAAGCCATCTAGCTACTAGCTATAGACCCTTAGGTCCGTGGTAAACTACTCACACTTCACCAGAAGGGCAGCAAGGTTGATGTAGAGGCCCTCCGTGATCGAATCCCCCTCCAGCGGAGTGCCAGAAAAGGCCCCAAGATGGGATCTCACGAGGACAGAAGCTTGCGGCGGCAGAATAGTATTTTTGGTGTGCCCTCTGGTATAGGGGGAATATTTGGGTATTTATGGAGCAAGAATTAGGGCTGGAGGGTCTACGGGGGGCCCACAATCCTGGGGGGTGCCCCCCTGGGGCGCGCCCCTAGGGCTTGTGTTGGGGAACGTTGCATGGGAAACAATAATTTTCCTACGCTCACCAAGATCAATCTAGAAGATGAACATCTACGAGAGGAGAGATTGGATCTACATACCCTTGTGGATCGCTAAGCGGAAGCGTTAAGAAACGCGGTTCATGTAGTCGAACGTCTTCACGATCCAATCACGATCCGTCCCGCGAACTCCGATCCAAGTGCCGAACGGACGGCACCCCCGCGTTCAACACACGTACGGCTTGATGACGCCTTCACCTCCTCGATCCAGTGAGCGATGGTGAAGTAGTAGCTCGAGTCCTCTGGCAGCACGACTGCGTGGTGACGGTGGTGGTGGAGAAATCTCAGCAGGGCTTCGCCAAGCCTCACGGAGAAGAAGGACTACAAGGGAGAGGGAGGGCAGCGCCGTGGCAAAGATGGGTGCAGCTGCCCTCCCTCTACCCCTCTATATATAGGGGGAAGGGAGGAGGAGGGGCGCCCTAGGGTTCCCTAGGGGAGACCGGCCGCCACCAGGGGGAAACCCTAGATGGGTTTTGGTGCGCCTCTCCCCTGGGAGCCTTGGCCCCCAAGGCAAAGGGGGTGGCTGCCCTAGGGGAGCGCCTCCACCCCTTCTGGTTACATGGGAAAGGGTGAGGGGGGCGCACAGCCCTTTAGTGGGCTGGTTTGCCCCCTCCCCTTGGCCCATGGGGCCCCCCAACACTTCCCCCCCCGAAACCCCTTTCGGTGATGCTGGTCATCACCCGGTACCCCCGGAACAATTCTGGACTCCAATACCCTTCGTCCAATATATCAATCTTCACCTCCGGACCATTCTAGAGTTCCTCATCACATCCGGGATCTCATCCGGGACTCCGAACAACCTTCGGTAACCACCATAATGACTGAACTATACTTATATCGTCACCAACCGTTAAGTGTGTAGACCCTGCGGGTTCGAGAACTATGCAGACATGGCCGAGACACCTCTACGGTCAATAACAAATAGCGGGACCTGGATGTCCATATTGGTTCCTACATATTCTATGAAGATCTTATCGGTCGAACCTCAATGTCAAGGATTATGCTAATCCCTTATGCAGTTCCCTTTGTCTATCGGTATGTTACTTGCCCGAGATTCGATCGTCGATATCCCCATACGTAGTTCAATCTCGTTACCGGCAAGTCTCTTTACTCGTTCCGTAATACAAGATCCCATGGCTAACTCATTAGTCACATTGCTTGCAAGCTACTGTGATGTTGTATTACCGAGTGGGCCCTGAGATACCTCTACATCATATGGAGTGACAAATCCCAGTCTTGATCCATGCCAACTCAACAGACACCCTCAGAGATACCTGTAGAGCACCTTTATAGTCACCCAGTTACGTTGCGATGTTTGGTACACACAAGGTATTCCTCTGGTGTCAGTGAGTTGCATGATCTCATGGTCATAGGAACATATACTTGACATGCAGAAAAAGATAGCAATAAACTTGACATGATCATATGCTACATTTATAGTGTTGATCTTGTCCATCACATCATTCTCCTAATGATGTCATCCCGTTATCAAATGACAACTCATGTCTATGGCTAGGAAACCATAGCCATATTTGATCAACGAGCTAGTCCGGTAGAGGCTTACTAGGGACATGTTGTTGTCTATGTATCCACACATGTATTTGAGTTTTCAGTCAATACAATTATAGAATGGATAATAAACGATTATCATGAACAAGGAAATATAATAATAACCACTTTATTATTGCCTCTAGGGCATATTTCCAACAGTCTCCCACTTGCACTAGAGTCAATAATCTAGCATTACATGGTAATGAATCTAACACCCATAGAGTTCTGGTGTTGATCATGCTTTGCCCGTGGAAGAGGTTTAGTCAACGGATCTGCAACATTCAGATCCGTATGTATCTTGCAAATGTTTATGTCTTCCTCCTTGATGTAATCGCGGATAGAATTGAAGCATCGCTTTATGTGTCTGGTCCTCTTGTGAAACCTTGGTTCCTTGGCTAGAGCAATGGCACCAGTGTTGTCATAGAACAGAGTCATTGGGTCCAGTGCACTGGGCACAACTCCAAGATATGTCATGAACTGCTTCATCCACACACCTTCCTTCTCCAACTTCGAGGCAGCTATGTACTCTGCTTCGCATGTAGAATCAGATACCATGCTTTGCTTGGAACTGCACCAGCTTATCGCTCCCTCGTTCAGAACATATACGTATCCGGTTAGAGACTTAGAGTCATCCGAATCAGTGTCAAAGCTTGCATCGACGTAACCCTTTACGACGAGCTCTTGATCACCTCCATAAATGAGAAACATTTCCTTAGTCCTTTTCAGGTACTTAAGGATATTCTTGACCGTTGTCCAGTGTTCCACTCCTGGATCACTTTGAAACCTTCCGGCCACACTTATGGCAAGGCAGACATCTGGTCTTGTGCACAACATGGCATACATGATAGAGCCTATGGCAAAAGCATAGGGGATGACACTCATCTTTTCTCTATCCTCTGCAGTCGTTGGGCATTGAGTCTTACTCAACTTCACACCTTGCAAAACAGGCAAGAACTCCTTCTTGGACTGATCCATTTTGAACTTCTTCAAAATCTTATCAAGGTATGTGCTTTGTGAAAGTCCTATCAAGCGTCTTGATCTATCTCTATAGATCTTGATGCCTAATATGAAAGCAAATTCTCCTAGGTCCTTCATTGTAAAACTCTTGTTTAAATATTCCTTCACATTTTCCAAAAGTTCTATATTGTTTCCAATCAGTAATATGTCATCCACATATAATACTAGAAACACTATAGAGCTCCCACTCACTTTCTTGTAAATACAAGCTTCTCCATAAACTTGTATAAACCCAAACGCTTTGATCACCTCATCAAAGCGAATATTCCAACTCCGAGATGCTTGCACCAGCCCATAAATGGATCGCTGGAGCTTGCACACCTTGTTAGCATTCTCTGGATCGACAAAACCTCCCGGTTGTATCATATACAACTCTTCCTTAAGAAAATCGTTAAGGAACGCTGTTTTGACATCCATCTGCCAGATTTCATAATCGAAAAATGCAGCTATTGCCAACATAATTCTGATGAACTTAAGCATCGCTACAGGTGAGAAAGTCTCATCGTAGTCAACTCCTTGAACTTGTGAAAACCCCTTTGCCCCAAGTCGAGCTTTATAGACGGTGATATTATCGTCCGCGTCCGTCTTCTTCTTGAAGATCCATTTATTTTGAATGGCCTTTCGCCCTTCAGGTAATACTTACAAAGTCAACACTTTGTTTTCATACATGGATCCCATCTCGGATTTCATGGCCTCTAACCATTTGTCAAAATTCGGGCCCACCATCGCTTCTCCATAGCTCGTAAGTTCATCGTTGTTGTTGTCCAACAACATGACCTCTGATGTCTGCTAGAACTACGTCGGTTCTTCCCTAGAGAGGGAGGGATGATGCAGCACAGCGACGGTAGGTATTTCCCTCAGTGATGAGACCAAGGTTATCGAACCAGTAGGAGAACTACGCAACACCACGTAAATAGCTCCTGCACACAAAGAACAAATACTTGCAACCCGACGTGTTAAAGGGGTTGTCAATCCCTTTCAGATAACGAGATAGATAAAATTGTAGTAGATTGAAAGATGCAAATAAAAGAAAATAAAATTCAGCGAGGTATTTTTGGGTTTTTGGATTAATAGATCTGAAAATAAAAGTTGCAAATAAACAAAAGAGCGAATAGCAAAATAGATCTTGAAGGCAAATATATTAAAGAAGAGACCCGGGGGCCGTAGTTTTCACTAGTGGCTTCTCTCGAGAAAAATAGCAAACGGTGGAAACAAATTACTGTTGGGCAATTGATAGAACTTCAAATACTCATGACGATATCCAGGTAACGATCATTATATAGGCATCACGTCCAAGATTAGTAGACGACTCCTGCCTGCATCTACTACTATTACTCCACACATCGACCGCTATCCAGCATGCATCTAGTGTATTAAGTTGATGGAGAAACGGAGTAATGCAATAAGAACGATGACATGATGTAGACAAGATCTATTTATGTAGAAATAGACCCCATCTTGTTATCCTTAATGGCTATGATACATACGTGTCGTTTCCCTTTCTATCACTAGGATCAAGCACCGTAAGATCGAACCCATCACAAAGCACCTCTTCCCATTGCAAGATAAATAGATCAAGTTGGCCAAACAAAACCCAAATATCGGAGAAGAAATACGAGGCTATAAGCAATCATGCATATAAGAGAACAAAGAAGACTCAAATAACTTTCATGGATAAAAAGATAGATCTGATCATAAACTCAAAGTTCATCGGATCCCAACAAACACACCGCAAAAAAGAGTTACATCATATGGATCTCCAAGAGACCATTGTATTGAGAATCAAACGAGAGAGAGAGAAAGCCATCTAGCTACTAACTACGGACCCGAAGGTCTACAATGAACTACTCACGCATCATCGGAGAGGAACCAATGAGGATGATGAACCCCTCCGTGATGGTGTCTAGATTGGATCTGGTGGTTCTGGAACTTGCGGCGGCTGGAATTGATTTTCATCGAGTCCCCTAGGGTTTCTGGAATATTGGGGTATTTATAGAGCAAAGAGGCGGTGCGGGAGGCCCCCCGAGGTGGGCACAACCCACCTGGGCGTGCCTGGGCCTCCAGGCGCGCCCTGGTGGGTTGTGCTCCCCTCGGAGCACCCCCAGGTGCTTCTCTGGCCCACTGGATGTCTTCTAGTCCAAAAAAAATCCACAAAAAGTTTCACTGCGTTTGGACTCCGTTTGGTATTGATTTCCTGCGATGTAAAAAACATGTAGAAAACAGCAACTGGCACTGGGCACTACGTCAATAGGTTAGTACAAAAATTGATATAAAATGATTGTAAAACATCCAAGAATGATAATATAACAGCATGGAACAATAAAAAATTATAGATACGTTGGAGACGTATCAACCTCCAAGACAGGGTTACCGTACCACTCAGGAGCAGTACGTATCCTTGTCCACCTACGAGGTTCGATAGCAACTTGATCTGAAGCTTCATGATTACTATCATTAGCTTCCTCTTCAACTGACGTAGGTGTCACAGAAACAACTTTCTGTGCTGCACTACTCATTGGTTGAAGTAAAGGTTCAACAACCTCATCAAGTTCTATCTTCCTCCCACTCAATTCTTTCAAGAGAAACTCTTTCTCGAGAAAGGACCCGTTCTTAGCGACAAACACTTTGCCCTCGGATCTGAGATAGAAGGTATACCCAATTGTTTCCTTTGGGTATCCTATGAAGACACATTTGTCCGCTTTGGGTTCGAGCTTTTCCGGCTGAAGCCTTTTGACATAAGCATTGCAACCCCAAACCTTAAGGAACGACGGCTTAGGTTTCTTGCCGAACCATAGTTCATACGGTGTCATCTCTACAGACTTAGATGGTGCCCTATTTAAAGTGAATGAAGCTGTCTCTAATGCATAACCCCAAAACGAGAGTAGTAGATCGGAAAGGGACATCATAGAACGCACCATATCCAATAAGGTCCGATTACGACGTTCGGACACACCATTACGCTGTGGTGTTCCAGGTGGTGTCAACTGTGATACGATTCCACATTGTCTTAAGTGATTGCCAAACTCATAACTCAGATATTCTCCCCCTCGATCGGATTGTAGGAATTTAATCTTCTTGTTACGATGATTCTCAACTTCACTCTGAAATTGCTTGAACTTTTCAAACGTTTCAGAGTTATGCTTCATTAAGTAGACATACCCATATCTACTCAAATCATCGGTCGAGGGGGAGAATATCTGAGTTATGAGTTTGGCAATCACTTAAGACAATGTGGAATTGTTTCACAGTTGACGCCACCTGGAACACCACAGCGTAATGGTGTGTCTGAACGTCGTAATCGTACCTTATTGGATATGGTGCGTTCTATGATGTCTCTTGCCGATCTGCCACTATCATTTTGGGGTTATGCATTAGAGACAGCTGGATTCACTTTAAATAGGGCACCATCTAAGTCCATGGAGACAACGCCGTATGAACTGTGGTTTGGCAAGAAACCTAAGTTGTCGTTTCTTAAGGTTTGGGCTGCGATGCTTATGTCAAAAGGCTTCAGCCGGAAAAGCTCGAACCCAAAGCGGACAAATGCATCTTCATAGGGTACCCAAAAGATACGGTTGGGTATACCTTCTATCTCAGATCTGAAGGCAAAGTGTTTATCGCTAAGAACGGGTCCTTTCTCGAGAAAGAGTTTCTCTCGAAAGAATTGAGTGGGAGGAAGATAGAACTTGATGAGGTTGTTGAACCTCTACTTCAACCAGTGAGTAGTGCATCGCAGAAAGATGTTTCTGTGACACCTGCGTCAGTTGAAGAGGAAACTAATGATAGTGATCATGAAGTTTTGGATCAAGTTACTATCGAACCTCGTAGGTCGACAAGGGTACGTACAGCTCTTGAGTGGTACGGCAACCCTGTCTTAGAGGTCATGTTGTTGAACAACGATGAACCTACGAGCTATAGAGAAGCGATGGTGGGCCCGGATTCTGACAAATGGTTAGAGGCCATGAAATCCGAGATGGGATCCATGTATGAAAACAAAGTATGGACTTTGGAAGTATTACCTGAAGGGCGAAAGGCCATTCAGAATAAATGGATCTTCAAGAAGAAGACGGACGCGGATGGTAATGTCACCGTTTATAAATCTCGACTTGTGGCAAAGGGGTTTTCACAAGTTCATGGAGTTGACTACGATGAGACTTTCTCACCCGTAGCGATGCTTAAGTCCGTCAGAATCATGTTGGCAATAGCTGCATTTTTTGATTATGAAATCTGGCAGATGGATGTCAAAACAAAGTTTCCTTGACGGTTTCCATGAGGAAAGGTTGTATGTGATACAGCCAGAAGGTTTTGTTGATCCCAAGGATGCTAAAAGGTATGCAAGCTCCAGCGATCCTTCTATGGACTGGAGCAAGCATCTCGGAGTTGGAAACGCTTTGATGAGGTGATCAAAGCTTTTGGGGATTATACAAAGTTTGCAATAAACTTGTATTTACAAGAAAGTGAGTGGGAGCACTACAACATTTTTGATAAGTATATGTGGATGACATATTGTTGATCGGAAATGATGTAGAATTTCTGGAAAGCATAAAGGGTTGATTGAAAGGAGTTTTTCGAAGGAAGACCTGGATAAAGCTGTTTACATATTGGGCAACAAGATCTAAAGAGATAGATCGAGACGCCTGATAAGACTTTCACAGAGCACATACCTTGACATGATTTTGAAGGAGTTCAAAATGGATCAGTCAAAGAAGGAGTTCTTTCTTGAGTTGTAAGGTGTGAAGTTGAGTAAGACTCAAAGCTCGACCACGGCAGAAGAAAGAGAAAGGACAAAGGTCGTCCCCTATGCCTTCTCCATAGGCTCTATACGACATGCCATGGTGTGTACTGCACCTGATGTGTGCCTTGCCACGTGTCTGGCAAGGGGGTACAAGAGTGCTCCAGGAGTGGATTGCTCGACAGCGGTCAAAATTATCCTTAGAGGAATAAGGAAATGTTTCTCGGTTATGGAGGTGATAAAGAGTTCGGCGTAAAGGGTTACATCGATGCAAGCTTTAACACCTATCTGGATGACTCTGAGTAGCAAACCGGATACGTATAGTGGAGCAACCATTTGGAATAGCTCCAAGTGGAGCGTGGTAGCAGCATCTACAATATAACATAGAGATTTGCAAAGTACATACGGATCTGAATGTTGCAGACCCGTTGACTAAAACCTCTCTCACAAGCATAACATGATCAAACCCTAGAACTCATTGAGTGTTAATCACATGGTGATGTGAACTAGATTATTGACTCTAGTAAACTCTTTGGGTGTTAGTCACATGGCGATGTGAACTATGAGTGTTAATCACATGGCGATGTGAACTAGATTATTGACTCTAGTGCAAGTGGGAGACTGTTGGAAATATGCCCTAGAGGCAATAATAAATTGGTTATTATCATATTTCCTTGTTCATGATAATTGTTTATTATCCATGCTAGAATTGTATTGATCAGAAACTCAGATACTTGTGTGGATACATAGACAACAACGTGTCCCTAGTAAGCCTCTACCGGACTAGCTCGTTGATCAAAGATGGCTATGGTTTCCTAGCCATGGACATGAGTTATCATTTGATAATGGGATCACATCATTAGGAGAATGATGTGATGGACAAGACCCAAACTATAAACGTAGCATATGATCATATCAAGTTTATTGCTATCGTTTTCTGCATGTCAAGTATATATGTTCCTATGACCATGAGATCATGCAACTCACTGACACCGGAGGAATACCTTGTGTGTACCAAATGTCGCAACGTAACTGGGTGACTATAAAGGTGCTTGTATCTCCGAGGGTGTCTGTTAAGTTGGCATGGATCAAGACTGGGATTTGTCACTCCGTATGATGGAGAGGTATCTCTGGGCCCTCTCGGTAATACAACATCACAAGAAGCTTGCAAGCAATGTGACTAATGAGTTAGCCACGGGATCTTGTATTACGGAACGAGTAAAGAGACTTGCTGGTAACGAGATTGAACTAGGTATGGAGATACCGACGATCGAATCTCGGGTAAGTAACATACCGATAGACAAAGGGAACTGCATACAGGATTAGCTGAATCCTTGACATCGAGGTTCGACCGATAAGATCTTCGTAGAATATGTAGGAACCAATATGGGCATCCAGGTCCTGCTATTGGTTATTGACCGTAGAGGTGTCTCGGCCATGTCTACATAGTTCTCGAACCCACAGGGTCTACACACTTAACGTTTGGTGATGATATAAGTATAGTTGAGTCATTACGGTGGTTATCGAAGGTTGTTCGGAGTCCCGTATGAGATCCTGGACGTGACGAGGAACTCCGGAATGGTCCGGAGGTGAAGATTGATATATTGGACGAAGGGTATTGGAGTCTGGAATTGTTCCGGGGGTACCGGGTGATGACCAGCGTCACCGAAAGGGGTTTCGGGGGGCCCCGGCAAGTGTTGGGGGGCCCATGGGCCAAGGGGAGGGGGCAAACCAGCCCACTAAGGGGCTGAGCGCCCCCCTCACCCCATCTCACGTAACCAGGAGGGTTGGGGTGCCCCTGTAGGGTTCCCTCCACCCGGCTTGGGGGGCAAGTCACCCTAGGGGAGATCCCATCTGCCCTGGCCGCCGCCCCCCCTAGGGGAAACCCTAGGGGCGCCACCCCCTCCTCCCTTCCCCTATATATAGAGAGGTAGAGAGAGGGCAGCCGCACCCTTGAGCACATCTCCACGCCACGGCGCTGCCTCTCATCTCCCTCGCATCCCTCTTCCTCTCTGTAGTGCTTAGCGAAGCTCTACTGAGATTTCGCCACCACCACCGCCACCACGCCATCGTGCTGCCGGAGGACTCGAGCTACTACTTCACCATCGCCCGCTGGATCGAGGAGGTGAAGGCGTCATCAAGCCGTACGTGTGTGGAACACGGATGTGCCGTCCGTTCGGCACTAGATCGGGAGTTCGCGGGACAGACCGTGATTGGATCGCGAAGACGTTCGACTACATCAACCGCATTTCTTAACACTTCTGCTTAGCGATCTACAAGGGTATGTAGATCCAAGCTCTCCTCTCATAGATGGTCATCTCCTAGATTGGATCTTGGTGAGCGTAGGAAATTTTTTGTTTCCCATGCAACGTTCCCCAACAAAACCGTCTCGCATTAAACAAGATCCAGATATAATGTTCATGCTCAACGCAGGCACTAAATAACAATTATTCAGGTTCATCACTAATCCCGATGGTAATCGAAGAGTGAGCGTGCCGATGGTGACCACATCAACCTTGGAACCATTTCCCACGTGCATCGTCACTTCGTCCTTCGCCAGCCTCCATCTATTCCGTAGTTCCTGCTTTGAGTTGCAAATGTGAGCAACCGAACCGGTATCAAATACCCAGGCACTACAACGAGAGTTGGTAAGGTACACATCAATACCATGTATATCATATATACCTTTGTTGACGTTGGCTCCCGTCTTGTCGGCCAGATACTTGGGGCAGTTCCGCTTCCAGTGGCCAGTTCCCTTGCAATAGAAGCACTCAGTTTCTGGCTTGGGTCCAGCCTTGGGTTTCTTCACGGGAGGAGGGGCAACAGCTTTGCCACCCTTCTTGAAGTTTCCCTTCTTTCCCTTGCTCTTCTTGAAACTAGTGGTTTTATTCACCATCAACACTTGATGCTCCTTCTGGATGTCTGACTCAGCGACTTTCAGCATCGCGAACAGCTGGGAGACCGACTTGTTCATCCCTTGCATGTTATAGTTCAACACAAAGCTCTTGTAGCTAGGTGGTAGCGATTGAAGAACTCTGTCAGTGACAGCCTCTTGCGGGAGCTCAATTCCCAACTCAGCCAGATGGTTGTAGTACCCAGACATTCTGAGTATGTGCTCACTGACAGACCCGTTCTCCTCCATCTTGTAGGCATAGAACTTATCGGAGGTCTCATACCTCTCGATCCGGGCATTCTTCTCAAAGATAAACTTCAACTCCTGGAACATCTCATATGCTCCATGACGTTCAAAATGCCTTTGAAGTCCCGGCTCTAAGCCATACAACATGGCGCACTGAACTATTGAGTAGTCATCAACACGCGACTGCCAGGCGTTCACAACGTCTGCAGTTGCTGAATTGGGTGGCACACCAAGCGATGCATCTAGGACATAAACCTTTTGGGCAGGCGTGAGGATAATCCTCAGATTACGGGCCCAGTCCACAAAGTTACTTCCATCATCTTTCAGCTTAGCTTTCTCTAGGAACGCATTGAAATTCAGGGGAGCTACTGCGCGAGCCATTGATCTACACCATAAATTTGCAAAGGCAACTTTAGACTATTGTTCATGATAATGAGTTCATTTAATCATATTACTTAAGAACTCCCACTCAAATCGACATCCCTCCGGTCGTCCGAGTGTAACATGATCCAAATTCACCAACCCAAGTCCGATCATCACGTGAGATGAGGTGGTTTCAATGGTGAACATATCCATGTTGATCATATCTACTATATGACTCATGTTCGACCTTTCGGTCTCTTGTGTTCCGAGGCCATGTCTGTACATGCTAGGCTCATCAAGTTTAACCCAAGTGTTTCGCATATGCAAAACTGGCTTGCACCCGTTGTATGTGAACGTAGAGTCTATCACACCCGATCATCACGTGGTGCTTCGAAACGATGAACTTTCGGAATGGTGCACACTTGGGGAGAACACAATTTTATCTTGAAATTTTAGTGAGGGATCACCTTATAATGCTACCGTCGTCCTAAGCAAAATAAGATGCATAAAAGGATTAACATCACATGCAAATCATAAGTGACAAGATATGGCCATCAACTTGTGCTTTTGATCTCCATCTCCAAAGCACCAGCATTATCTCCATCGTCTCCGGCATGACACCATGATCTCCATCATCGTGTCGCCATCGGGGTTGTCACGCCAATCATGCTTCTACTACTATTGCTACTGTTTAGCGATAAAGTAAAGCATTACATAGCGCTTAATGATTGACATGCATGTCATACAATAATTAAAGACAACCCTATGGCTCCTGCCGGTTGCCGTATGCATCGACATGCAAGTCGATATAAACTATTACAAACATGATCATCAAATATATTTCATCATGTCTTTGGCCATATCATATCACAACATACCCTGCAAAAAAAATTGTTAGACGTCCTCTAATTTGTTGTTGCATGTTTTACGTGGCTGCTATGGGTATCTAGTAAGAACGATTCTTACCTACGCAAAACCACAACGATGATATGCAAGTTGATATTTAACCTTTTACAAGGACCGCCTTCATCGAATCCGATTCAACTAAGGTGGGAGAGACTGACACCCGCCAGCCATCTTTATGCAACAAAGTCACATGTGAGTCGATGGAACCGGTCTCATGTACGTGGACATGTAAAGTTGGTCCAGGCCGCTTCATCCCACAATACCGCTGAATCAAGAAAAGACCAAGGAAGGAAGCAATCTGAATATCAACGCCCACAAACTTCTTTGTGTTCTACTCGTGATGTCATCTACGCATAGACCTAGCTCATGATGCCACTGTTGGGGAACGTTGCATGGGAAACAAAAAATTTCCTACGCTCACCAAGATCAATCTAGGAGATGAACATCTATGAGAGGAGAGATTGGATCTACGTACCCTTGTAGATCGCTAAGTGGAAGCGTTAAGAAATGCGGTTGATGTAGTCGAACGTCTTCGCGATCCAATCATGATCCGTCCCGCGAACTCCGATCCAAGTGCCGAACGGATGACACCTCCGCGTTCAACACACGTATGGCTTGATGACGCCTTCACCTCCTCGATCCAGCGAGTGATGGTGAAGTAGTAGCTCGAGTCCTCCGGCAGCACGACGGCGTGGTGGCGGTGGTGGTGGAGAAATCTCGGCAAGGCTTCGCCAAGCCTCACGGAGAAGAAGAAAGACTATGAGGGAGAGGGAGGGCAGCGCCGTGGCAAAGATGGGTGCGGCTGCCCTCCCTCTACCCCTATATATATAGGGGGAAGGGAGGAGGAGGGGCGCCCTAGGGTTCCCTAGGGGGGGCCGGCGGCCACCAGGGGGAAACCCTAGATGGGTTTTGGTGCGCCTCTCCCCCGGGAGCCTTGGCCCCCAAGGCAAAGGGGGTGGCTGCCCTAGGGGAGCGCCCCCACCCCTTCTGGTTACGTGGGAAAGGGTGAGGGGGGCACACAACCCCTTAGTGGGCTGGTTTGCCCCGTCCCCTTGGCCCATGGGGCCCCCCAACACTTGTCGGGGGCCCCCGAAAACCCTTTCGGTGATGCTGGTCATCACGCGGTACCCCCGAAACAATTCCGGACTCCAATACGCTTCGTCCAATATATCAATCTTCACCTTCGGACCATTCTAAAGTTCCTCGTCATGTCCGGGATCTCATCCGGGACTCCGAACAACCTTCGGTAACCACCATAATGACTGAACTATACTTATATCGTCACCTAACGTTACGTGTGTAGACCCTGCGGGTTCGAGAACTATGCAGACATGGCCGAGACACCTCTATGGTTAATAACCAATAGCGGGACCTGGATGCCCATATTGGTTCCTACATATTCTACGAAGATCTTATCGATCGAACCTCAATGTCAAGGATTCTGCTAATCCCGTATGCAGTTTCCTTTGTCTATCGGTATGTTACTTGCCCGAGATTTGATTGTCGGTATCCCCATACCTAGTTCAATCTCGTTACCGGCAAGTCTCTTTACTCGTTCCGTAATACAAGATACCGTGGCTAAGTCATTAGTCACATTGCTTGCAAGCTTACTGTGATGTTGTATTACCGAGTGGGCCCTGAGATACCTCTCCGTCATACGGAGTGACAAATCCCAGTCTTGATCCATGCTAACTCAACAGACACCCTCGGAGATACCTGTAGAGCACCTTTATAGTCACCCAGTTACGTTGCGACGTTTGGTACACACAAGGTATTCCTCTGGTGTCAATGAGTTGCATGATCTCATGGTCATAGGACCATATACTTGACATGCAGAAAACGATAGCAATAAACTTGACATGATCATATGCTACGTTTATAGTTTGGGTCTTGTCCATCACATCATTCTCCTAATGATGTGATCCCGTTATCAAATGACAACTCATGTCTATGGCTAGGAAACCATAGCCATCTTTGATCAACGAGCTAGTCTGGTAGAGGCTTACTAGGGACATGTTGTTGTCTATGTATCCACACATGTATTTGAGTTTCCGGTCAATACAATTATAGCATGGATAGTAAACGATTATCATGAACAAGGAAATATAATAATAACCACTTTATTATTGCCTCTAGGGCATATTCCCAACAGCTTGTGGCCGCCTCGTAGGTCTTCTGGCCTCCTCTCCAAGTCTCCTAGGTTTCTTATGGTCCAAGAAAAATCACCGTAAAGTTTTATTCCGTTTGGACTCCGTTTGATGTTCCTTTTCTGTAAAAGTCAAAAACAAGGAAAAATAGAAACTGGCACTGGGCTCTATGTTAATAGGTTAGTCCCAAAAATAATATAAAATAGCATATTAATGCATATAAAACATCCAAAATAGATAGTATAATAGCATGGAACAATAAAAAATTATAAGTACGTTGGAGACGTATCAAGCATCCCCAAGCTTAATTCCTGCTCGTCCTCGAGTAGGTAAATGATAAAAACAGATTTTTTGATGTGGAATGCTACCTAGCATATTTATCAATGCAATTTTCTTTATTGTGGCAAGAATATTCAGATCCATAATATTCAAAACAAAACTTTAATATTGACATAAAAACAATAATACTTCAAGCATACTAATAAAGCAATCATGTTTTCTCAAAATAACATGGCCAAAGAAAGTTATCCCTACAAAATCATATAGTCTGGCTATGCTCCATCTTTATCACACAAAGTATTTCATCATGCACAATCCTGATGACAAGCCAAGCAATTGTTTCATACTTTTAGCGTTCTCAAACCTTTTCAACTTTCACGCAATACATGAGCGTGAGCCATGGATATAACACTATAGGTGGAATAGAATATGGTGGTTGTGGAGAAGACAAAAAGAAGGAGAAAGTCTCACATCAACTAGGCAAATTAATGGGCTATGAAGATGCCCATCAATTGATATCGATGCAAGTGAGTAGGGATTGCCATGCAACGGATGCACTAGAGCTATAAGTGTATGAAAGCTCAAAAAGAAACTAAGTGGGTGTGCATCCAACTTGCTTGCTCATGAAGACCTAGGGCAAGTTTTAGGAAGCCCATCATTGGAATATACAAGCCAAGTTCTATAGTGAAAAATTCCCACTAGTATATGAAAGTGACAAAATAGGACACTCTCTATCATGAAGAACATGGTGCTGCTTTGAAGCACAAGTGTGGAAAAAGGATAGTAACATTGTCCCTTCTCTCTTTTTCTCTCATTTTTTTGTTTGGGCTTCTTTGGCCTCTCTTTTTTATTAGGGCTTCTTTGGCCTCTTTTATTTTCTTAAAGTCCGGAGACTCATCCCAACTTGTGAGGGAATCATAGCTTCCATCATCCTTTCCTCACATGGGACAATGCTCTAATAATGATGATCATCACACTTTTATTTACTTACAACTCGATACTAGAACAAAGATATGACTCTATATGAATGCCTCATGCATATGAGAACAATATGACAATGATGGTATGTGTCATAATAAAACGGAACGGTGGAAGTTGCATGGCAATATATCTCGGAATGGCTATGGAAATGCCATAATAGGTAGGTACGGTGGCTGTTTTGAGGAAGGGTATATGGTGGGTTTAATGCACCGGCGAAAGTTGCGTGGTACTAGAGAGGCTAGCAATGGTGGAAGGGTAAGAGTGCGTATAATCCATTAACTCAACATTAGTCATAAAGAACTCACATACTTATTGCAAAAGTTTATTAGCCATCGAAACAAAGTACTAATATGCATGCTCCTAGGGGGATAGATTGGTAGGAAAAGACCATCGCTCGTCTCCGACCACCACTCATAAGGAAGACAATAAAAAAAATCATGCTCCGACTTCATCACATAACGCTTCACCATACGTGCATGCTACGAGAATCACAAACTTTAACACAAGTATTTCTACCAATCCACAATTACACACTAGCATGACTCTAATATCACCATATTTATATCTCAAAACAAATGCAAAGAATCAAACTTCTCATATATTCAATGTTCTTTATATGAAAGTTTTTATTATATCCCTCTTGGATGCCCATCATATTAGGACTAAATTCATAACCTAAGCAAATTACCATGTTGTTTAAGACTCTCAAAATAATATAAGTGAAGCATGAGAGTTCAATAATTTCTATAAAATAAAACCACCGCCATACTCTTAAAAGATATAAGTGAAGCACTAGAGCAAACTGCCTAGCTCAAAAGATATAAGTGAGGCACATAGAGTATTCTAATAAATTCACGATTAAATCATGTCCCTCTCAAAAGGTGTGTACAGCAACGATGATTGTGGCAAACTAAAAAGCAAATACTCATATCATACAAGACGCTCCAAGCAAAACACATATCATGTGGTGAATAAAAATATAGCCTCAAATAAATTTACCGATGGATTGAAGACGAAAGAGGGGATGCCATCCGGGGCATCCCCAAGCTTAGATGCTTGGTTGTCCTTGAATATTACCTTGGGGTGCCTTGGGCATCCCCAAGCTTAGGCTCTTGCCACTCCTTATTCCGTAGTCCATCAAAATGTTACCCAAAACTTGAAAACTTCACAACACAAAACTCAACAGAAAACTCATAAGATCCGTTAGTATTATAAAGCAAATAATCACTTTTAGGTACTGTGGTGAACTCATTCTAAATTTATATTGGTGTAATATCTACTGTATTCCAACTTCTCCATGGTTCATACCCCCCGATACTACCCATAGATTCATCAAAATAAGCAGACAACACATAGAAAACAGAATGTGTCAAAAACAGAATAATCTGTACTAATCTGGAAACCTCGTATAATTCTTTAAGTCCAAAAATTCTGAAAAAAATAGGGAGACCTAGGAAATTTGTATATCAATCTTGTGTAAAAACTTCAAAATTTTATAACACTTCTGTGAATTAAAAAAATTCTTCTACTGGACACAAAAGTTTCTGTTTTTCAGCAAGATCAAATCAACTATCATCACAGACCATCCCAAAGGTCTTACTTGGCTCAAACACTAAATAAAAACACTAGAACACAATTAATCCAGAAGTAATAATGTTTATTTATTCAAGAACAGTAGCAAAAACGAAAAACACAAAAATAAAATTGGGTTGCCTCCCAACAAGCGCTATTTTTTAAAGCCTTTTAGCTAGGCGTTGATAATTTTAATGATGCTCACATGAAAGATAGCAATGAAATACGAAGAGAGCATCATGTAGCATGTGAAAAGCAAGTTTAAGTCTAACATACTTTCTATGCATAGGCATTTTATAAGCAAACAAATTATTAAGACAAGCAAAAACTAGCATATGCAAGGAAGAAGGAAGAAACAATAGCAATCTCAACAAAACGAGAGGTAATTTAGTAACATGAAAATTTATACAACCATATTTTCCTCTCTCATAATAATTACATGTAGGATCATAATCAAATTCAACAATATAGCTATCATATAAAATATTCTCTTCATGATCCACATAAATGCAAAGTTGACACTCTTCCAAAATAGTGGGATTATCATCAAATAAAGTCATGACCTCTCCAAACCCACTTTTATCAAAAATTTCATAAGATTGGTAATTCTCCAAAGTAGTGGGAGAATTATTACCTAGAGTTGACACTCTTCCAATCCCACTTTCAATATTATCACAAACATATTCATCATGAGGCTTAAATAAATTTTCAAGATCATAAGAAGCATTATCACCCAATCATGATCATTGCAATAAGTAGTGGACATAGCAAAATTAGCATCCCCAAGCTTGGGGGTTTGCATATTATTAGCACAATTGACATTAATACAATTTATAATAACACCATTGCAATCATGCTTTTCATTCAAGGAGCTATCGTAAATCACTTCATAAATTTCTTCTTTTAGCACTTCATCACAATTTTTAGATTCACGAATTTCAAGCAAAACATCATAAAGATAATCTAGTGCACTCAACTCACTAGCAATTGGTTAATCATAGTTGGATCTTTTAAAAAGATTAGCAAGTGGATGAGGATCCATAAACTTTTTGCTTTCTGATTTGGAATAAATGCACAATTATACCAAGCAAACAAGCAAACAAACCAAGTAAGACATAAAGGCAAACGGAAAGACAGCAAATAATAAGGCAAATATTTTTGCGATTTTCTGAAAAAGTTTTAGAAGTGGAGGAGAAGAAAACGAGAGGCAAATGACAAATAATGTAAGTGCAAGAGAAGAGAGTTTATGAAAGGTACTTGGTAGGCTTGATGTAGAACCTCACCGGCAACGGCGCCAGAAATTCTTCCTCCTACTTCTTGAGCTTGCGTTGATTTTTCCCTTGAAGAGGAAAGGGTGACGCAGCAAAGTAGAGATAAGTATTTCCCTCAGTTAAGAACCAAGGTATCAATCCAGTAGGAGTCACAAGCAAGTCTCGAATATATGCACCTGCACAAACTAATAAACACTTGCACACAACACGAAAAATGGGTTGTCAATCCCTTCACGGTCACGAACAAGAGTGAGATCTAATAGAGATAGGTATAAAAGATAAGTAAAAGAGCAAACTAAAGTAAATATAAATAAATTGCAGTAAGGTATTTTTGGGTTTTTTGGTTTATAGATCTGAAAATATATGATGGAAAATAGGCCCAAGGGCCATAGGTTTCACTAGAGGCTTCTCTCTTGAATAAAGCATACGGTGGGTAAACAAATTACTGTTGAGCAATTGATAGAAAAGCGCAAAGTTATGATGATGTCTAAGGCAATGATCATGAATATAGGCATCACGTCCGTGACAAGTAGACCGAAACAATTCTGCATCTACTACTATTACTCCACACATCGACCGACTCCTGCCTGCATCTAGAGTATTAAGTTCATAAGAACAGAGTAACGCTTTAAGCAAGATGACATGATATAGAGGGATAAACTCAAGCAATATGATATAAACCCTATCTTTTTATCCTTAATGGCAACAATACAATACGTGCCTCACTGCCCCTTCTGTCACTGGAAGAGGACACCGCAAGATTGAACCCATCACAAAGCACTTCTCCCATTACAAGAAAAACCAATCTAGTTGGCCAAACCAAATTGATAGATCGAAGAGAATTGCTAAGCTATCTCAATCATGCATAAAAGAGTTCAGAGAAGACTTAAATAATATTCATAGATAATCTGATCATAAATCCACAATTCATCGGATCTCAACAAATGCACCGCAAAAGAAGATTACATCGAATAGATCTCCAAGAACATCGAGGAGAACATTGTATTGAAGATGAAAGAGAGAGAAGAAGCCATCTAGCTACTAGCTATGGACCCTTAGGTCCGTGGTAAACTACTCACGCTTCATCGGAAGGGCAGCAAGGTTGATGTAGAGGCCCTCCGTGATCGAATCGCCCTCCGGCGGAGTGCCAGAAAAGGCCCCAAGATGGGATCTCACGAGAACAGAAGCTTGCGCCGGCGGAAAAGTTTTTTTGGTGTGCCCTTTGGTATAGAGGGAATATTTGGGTATTTATGGAGCAAGAATTAGGGCTGGAGGGTCTTCGGGAGCCCACAAACCTGGGGCGTGCCCCTAGGGCTTGTGGCCGCCTCGTAGGTCTTCTGGCCTCCTCTCCAAGTCTCCCGGGTTTCTTCTGGTCCAAGAAAAATCACTGTAAAGGTTTATTCCATTTGGACTCCGTTTGATATTCCTTTTCTGTAAAAGTTAAAATCAAGGAAAAAATAGAAACAGACACTGGGCTCTAGGTTAATAGGTTAGTCCAAAAAATAATATAAAATAACATATTAATGCATATAAAACATTCAGAGCAGATAATATAATAGCATGGAACAATCAAAAATTATAGATACGTTGGAGACGTATCAACGCTCACACTGTTGTCTGGCAGATAGGACAGATGGCCCGACGGCCGCCAATCCACTGTCGGGCACATCCGTAGTGGAAGATGTGCCTGTAGTGGAGGGCTGCCATCTGATCCTCGTTCTCGTACTCATCGAAGCAGATGCGACACTCTGAGTCGTCGTCCTGGGTTTGCCATGTAACGCGTAGCTCAGCGAAGACCACCTTCGGGATCCTGCCCACGGCACTATGACGAGAGGCTGCCTCTCGTCTCTTCGCAACACATCTGAGCAGTGCGCGATAGAAGACAAACGCCAATACTGTCAGCACGAAAAAGGCCGCCTAAGCTCCCAGCAATCCCGAGACTCTCCCTGTCATCCTTGCTAACATGTACAAGCTGCCCCCACTGTATCATCATTGATGAAACACTACTGAAAAGTACACAGAGTTAGAGAGTTAGTTTGTGAACACACAGGGGCATTTTCAACTAAAAATGTAAGTGTAGCGGTGTGTCGGGCCATTTGGAGTGGCATAGTGCGGCGACCTACTCAGAAGTGTACCTACAGAATGCTCTCGGGAGAGATTGGCTCTGATCATGTCGCGGCGGCGCTTCCCTGGAATATGGACAGTTTCCCTTGTAAATACTTGGGATTGCAACCTTCTATCTGGTGGCTCACTGGATCTGAGTGGCAGCCTATCATGGACAGAGTTCTGAAGTTCCTTCCAGGATGGCAAAAAGGTATGATCACTAGAGCTGGGTGGCTGATTCTGGTGAACACAGTTGTTCGCGCTAATACTATGCACCGTCTTCTAGTGGGCTATGGAACGAGTAGACAAAGGCTACAGGGCAATTTTTTGGGGAAGGATCTGAGGAGATTCATGGTGGGAAGTGTCTTGTTGCATGGCGGAATGTTTGCAGACCGAAATACCTAAGATGCGAACATTCAGGCGGAATGTATATGCAGGCGGGTTGGATACCTTACTGGTGAGGTCCACGTCAGAGTTCTTGCTGAGGTGAGGTGGGGAAGACCGAAGACATGGGGGTGGAGAAGGAGAGAGAGATGGCGAGGGAGAGAGGGGGGCTTAAGCCAAGTGCTTGGCAGAGAGAGAGAGAGAGAGAGAGAGAGAGAGAGAGAGAGAGAGAGAGGCTGAAAGCGACAGCTAACATCGGTTTAGTACAAATGAGGTACTACGAGAAAACACATGACATTTTTAATTTCAAGTGCATACCAGGCTTGGTAAAAAGTTTGACTTAGAACAAAGCTAGACCTTCAATTAATTTGGAATGGAAGGAGTACTTAGTTATTTATGAAGATAATACTCCCTCCGTCCCATAATATAAGAGCGTTTCTGACACTACATGGGATGGAGGGAGTACTATATTTTTAAAAGATTCTATCACAAAAGTCACGCTAGACAGTGCATAAGGCTCGTCGTAATGAGAGTATCATAGCTATTATCATGCATGCCAACTAGGCAATTTCGATGAGGTGGCATAGAATTAAATGAAGAAAGAGATGGTTGAGTGTCATATCATGATACCATATCATAATAAATGTTATGCTACTATGTGTCATGCTTGACAATAAATGAAGTCATCTACTACCTCCGTCCTGGTTTATTGGTCCCCTTTGTAATTTGTGCTAAATTTTAACCAAAGATTTAACTTACAAAATGTTAGTGCACGTCAACAAAAATTATATTGTTGGATTCGTATTTGAACATAGTTTTCAATGACATAATTTTTTGTGACATGTATAAACATTTTGTTAGTTAAATTTATGGTCAAAATTTGGCACAAATTACAACGAGGACCAATAAATCAGGATGGAGGTAGTATGATACTAATATATGATACTATGCATTAGGGAGGTAGTATCATATGCATGATACTAATTTATGATACTATCCATTACAAGCAGCCTAACCAGAAACAAGAGACAACCATTTATAGGAAACATACAGCCGTGTATTCCCGGAATGTCTCTGTAACAACACCACCACGCTTTGCATTGCACTTAATACTGCAACCTTCCCTCGTTAGTGCCAACACAGCAGGTTCCCACATTTCTAAAACCGGAACCTTCAAAGTTAATGATAAGAAGAGTTTCCCAAGGTTATATGACAAAGAAAAGTGTAGTAAAATTCTTTGAGCCATGGATGGACCGCAGGCAGAAGAACTTCATAAGACACATGGCCAACTGAAAAAGGGCTTGCTTGATAAGCTCCTTAGTTTCAGGATCTGCACAGATAGTGATTCTGTACTCAGAAATATGCATATATGGTTCTTAAAATATTTTCTCTTGTTATACTTCAACAAAACAGTTACAGAACTAACATTATTCGAGAAATTCATTATGGAGGCATGGAGATGAGATACATCACTAGTTGAAACAAAACATATGCAACTTGAATACGAAAGTTTGCGTCTATCTCAGCAAACTCACCGCAAGGAATTTTTCTTTGCTCATTAGCATAAGTCTTCCAGATGCCCCCTGCAAAAGAAAAGAAAGGCTTCAGATAGAGTGGAATATAACGAGCGTCCTACTGAAAGTTATAATGGTCAATCATTTTATAGTATCTTTCTCGAATACGCATAGCATGCATAGCATATATTAAAGGAGAAGAATATGGTACAAGAGCCCTCCACGGAGGGTGTTACAACACACCATCCACCTCCACTCTATATACTTAAGCTACGTCTTGTTAGTTGCCCACACATGGATCGACCCAAAGAAATGGTCTAAGTCCGCCCTCAGCGTGCCCGCCATCTTCCAAGCTCTACCATCACTTAGAACCCTACCTAGGAGCCGATCTACCGATGGCGACTCTCCATCAAAAACAATGTTGTTACGGTGTTTCCACAACTCCATAGACCGAGAGTAAGGATTGTGCGCAAGTCCTCGTCATGCATGCCCTCTACTCTTTTGTTCAAGATCCGCGCCGGAAGGATGTCCTCCTGAGTTGGTGTCCATTCCGGCTTGCCAAATGTCGTGCACACCTGCAACCAAAAGAAGACACATTGTAGCATGATGTGGTTTAGTGTTTCATCCTCCTGGTTGCATAGAGCGGAAATGTCTTGATGTGGTAGCCCCCTCCTACCAAGCGTCTGACATCCAGCATCTGTTCCTTGCTGCTAGCCATACGAAAAACCAGCACTGTAAGGGTGCCCGAGACTTCCACGTAAACTCGGTCGTTGGGGCTATTTGCCGTCCCGCAAATTTCGCTGCATATGCCGTCGGGCAGAATAGATTCCTCTGGTCTTCCATGCTCATTTCACCACGTCCGGGACTCCGTGTAGCTGCATTGCCTCAGCTCTCATCCATAACGACATATACTCCACCTGCGTATCAAAGTCAAGTCAGGCCCAATGTTGTTTGCCCATGATCTGTTCTCCACGGTTGTACGTACGCGTAGTTGAGAGTGTACCCGAGCTGGAACCTTGGCATATACCTTCGGTGCAATTTCATCGATTCTGTAGCCGTTTATCCATCGATCCTCCCAAAAAAGCGCTTCTCGTCCGTCGCCTAGTGAAGTTTGCTTGGCCACTTGACACAACTGCACAGACTTCTTTGGGACTGCAATGGTGACCTCACTCCATGGACTTGTTTCATCCACTCGTCTTAGCCATGACTATCTAGCTTGCATGGCGATATTCAGCCATCTAATGTCCTGGATCCCGAGGCCGCCAACCCACTTTGGTGGATAATTGTTAGTTAGGGGTAAGAGGGGACGGGCCCGTATGGAAAGTCAATACTTATTTTTCTGATATGCCCCTCTGCAAGCAAGGAGTACCATGCACAAACCGCTATCCAAGCCACTGCACAGTTCCCTCCGTTCGCCACTGCCTTGCCGCACCAAAGGAATCCGCGTAGGATTTTGTTGATCGCTTCAATTGTTTTGATCGGAAGCTCTAGTGCCATCATCGCGTGTATTGGCATCGATGATAGCACAGACTGAATGAGTATCAGCCTCCCACACTTTGGTAAGGACGCTGCACGCCAAGTGGGTAGGCACGCGGCAATGTGATCCACCAGGCCCTGCAATTGGGTTGCCGATTGCTGTCGAATGCTCAAAGGTAACCCAAGATATTTGGTTGGTAATCTTCCCAGAGAGCAGCAGCTGAGTATGTTGCTGACCGCCAGCATGTGCTCCGCCTTACATCTAATTGGCAGGGATGCACTCTTGTGCAGTTCACTCTTAGGCCTAAGGCACTCCCAAACATCTCTAGTATCAAAGAGCACGTCCTCAAGTCCATCGTGCCAGGTTTCAGGAAAATCATCGCATCGTCCGCGAATATTGGCAGCCTATTTCTCAAACCGGTGGGTGCTAGTGATGAAAGAAGACGACCCTCTGATGCCCTATGGAACAGGCGATGCAACGGCTCCATAATAAGGATAAGCAACATTGGCGAGAGTGGATCTCCCTTTCCTCAGTCCACATCGGTTGAATTCGGCTTGCCGGGCACCCCATTCAGCATAATTCTTGTAGAACAAGTTGCAAGAAGTCCACAAATCCAGCTTATCCATCGTTTGGCCAAAACCCATGCTTTGCATCACCTCTAGTAAGAAGGGCCATTGGACGGAATTGAAAACCTTTGAAATATCAAGCTTTAGAATAACTTTAGGATCCTTTAGTGCATGTAGTCGTCTAGCCGTGCCCTGGACGAGCATGAAGTTGTTATGCAAGTATCTGCCCCGTACGAATGCACTTTGATGCTTGCCCACCAGGTTCAGCAAGTCGTCCACTAGTCTAGTGGCAAGCACCTTGTCAAGTATTTTGATAGCGCTGTGGACAAGGCTCACTAGTCTGAAGTCCCATAGCTCCTCCGCCCCATCCACCTTTGAAAGCAAAGATACTAATGCATTGTTGATGGCCGGCATGCGATGTATATCCCCACGGTAGAAAGCATCAAGAGATTTCAGAAAATCCAACTTGATTATATTCCAACAGCAAGCATAGAACCAGTTCGTGAATCCGTCCGGCCCCGGCGCTTTATCCGGTGGCATTGACTTGATTACTTTCTCCACCTCCTCCTTGGTGAATAGCCTTTCAAGGTGCGATAGATCACATCACGGCAAACTTAGGTCATCTAGGAGTAATGAAAGGCCACGTACAGGGGTCGTGCCGAAGATCTTTTTATAGTATTCAGACAAACAAACTATGTATGCTCGGCATACTAATTTTTTGATGGAGACACAGATAGTTCTAACCAAAGAACACCAAGCTAAAATAAAAAATTCCAATTGAGAATGGTCAGACGAGAGGATTTACCTTTCTTTCCCGATCATTAGTGGCTGGACCTCAATGGCTAGCAAAGTGTCCGTATCATCAGCGGTAACTAAATACCTGGGCTGCCGCCCACCTGCATCAGGGAACAAGAATGCTAATTTAAATTTTCTTACAGTGCACCAATATAAAATAAAATCCATGTAACAGCTAGTGGAAATATATACGTTCTAGAAACTTCACCGATCCATTATCCAAATGGCGTACCCACTGTAAGCAAAATTCATTTTCATTTTGCAAACATGAGAATTGAACAGAACTCAGAACAAGTCCACAAAGAAAGGAATTTGATAGAGTATCAGAATATGTTGAACCACAATTGTAATGCTCACCTGAAAATTACAACTTGTGGTCCCAGTGATGAAATACCCACTTGCTTGAAGTTCTATTCCAGGAAAAGCCTTACCTGTGATTCTTAGCCCATCTATGCCTGGAAGTGGATATTTAGTCTCAACTCCCTCTATATTTTCTGATAAATCACTCCTAACAGATTCCATGATCGTTGAGTTTGATCAGGTATAGCACGATAACCATGCTCAGTTCCTTGCGCTACAACATTCGGCAATATGGTTGCTTCAAAAAGAAGAAACCAGACCTTGTAAGACAACCAACTTTGCCTATTTCTATAATATAGGTTATTTGAATAACAGAAAAGTGGAAAGAGAAGATCCATCATGATGTCGATGTCGACAGTGATGGAGAATGTTGGGGGCGGCACTGGGTCCATGGCGACACCATTTTGTGCGTGTATGGCGCGACGCGGCGACCCGCCCATCACGCGGCCAGAACAGGCGAGGTCGCCCTCGACCGGAGATGGCGGTACAGACAGAGAGAGTTGGCGGAGGCCAGGCAGATCTACTGTGGCGGCTAGGGGATGGGAGCTCGAAGGAATGGGCTAGGGTTTGGGATGAATGGATGGTACGAGTATATGTAGTTAGGGTATTACGGCACTGGAGGCGGTTACAACTGAAAAACAACCTCCCACACTTAGAGGCGATGACGCCACCAAAACCGCCTCCAATACTTGCATACATTACCTATTTTACACATAGAAGAATAAGATTCAACTTAGCGTACATATATTCCATAAGAAAATACATTCCATTTCATTCAATCTTCATCAGAAAAGAATTACATGATTTCATATGACAATACATTCGATTTTGATCATAAAATAGGTACCGGAAATTAGAGACTAAATTGCTAGTACATATATGATACTACTACATGTATTTTAAAGGCTTCTTCGCCTCTCGCTTCCTCCCTCTAGTACGATTGGCCGCATGACACTTCTTCGGTGCGGTTTTGGGGGCGCTGCAGAGGCTTCTTCGGGGTCGGCCACTAGCATCGCTGGCGGCGACGGTGGTGGCGAGGGAGCCCGTGTCGCCCCCCTTAACTTTGCCCGATACGGAACATCTGGTCGCTATGGAGGTGAGATAATCTTTCGGAGATATGACTCCCACCCACAAGACCCTAAAATGATAATAGGGACCTCGCCTTTTCGGTGGGGGTGGGATGTCCTTCTTCATTTAATCGCCGCCATAGATCACCCAAATTTCTGCCACCTGGGTGTCTACGTCGGCCTGGTTGGCGGCGCAGGCAGTGGTTCCAGCACACTTATTCCAAGTGGCGTTGGTAAGGACTCCTTCGAGTGGTTACCCCGTCTGGCGTTCGCTTCACGCGTGGTAGCAATATGTCTCACTATAAGTGAGACATAGGCGCGCCCGTTACATAGAGTCCTCCTATTTAGTGACTTGCACGGAAGAGGGAGCACAAATGCACACCCCCTCCCTCCCGCGCATGGTTTGGACCCGCCCATGTGCTGGCGCATGGCACCCCTGTTTTTTATTCTGTTTTTTGTTTAATTATTTTTATTTTTTAGCTAATAAATGTTTGGATTTTTTTTTTAGATTTTAGAAAATTTCATGAATTTATGATTGTTCTAGAAGTTCAAAAAATGTTCGTAAATTCAAAAAATATTTGTGAATTTAAAAAAATGTTGGTCAATTCGAATAATTCTCATGAATTCAAAAAAATGTTCATTTTTTTAAGAAATGTTCCCAAATTTAAAAAATTGTTTGCCAATTAAAAAATGTTTGCGGTCTCAGAAATGCATATGTACCTACGGAAGCTGTACAAGTCATATACACACCATCCGTTGGGAGGCACCCTGCCTTGAGATCTATGCAGCCATGCAGTGGAGGGGATTGTGCTAAGGATTTTTGTGCATATTCAGAAGTTGGAAAAGCAGCGCCGCGACACATGGAGGATGCGGTTACTCTCATAAGATGGTTATAAATGATCATGACTAAATTTTTGTACACATACCTAGGAAAAGTGATCACAAAAGTTTTTCTTTGTCGCCTTAGTTTATCAACTTAATTGCTCAAAAACAAACAATAAGCTAAGCTTAGGGGAGCTCATACGTCTCACATGTATATACTTTTTCAGGCACTATTGCTAGGTTTTTGTGCTCTAACTTGCACGATCGATTTGAGTAAAACTAATCAGAACTGGCGTTATTTTCACCAGAATTGTCCTTAGTGTTATTTTTGTGCAGAAATGAAGTTTCCCACAAAATCTAAGAAAAATACCAAGAATTGTTTCCGAAGAAAAGAGCCATGGAGCCAGAAGATGAGCCGAGGGGGGGCACCAGGTGGCCACAAGGGCCCACCATGCGGCCCGGGGGGAGCGTGAACACGAAGCGTGGCCCCCATGGTTATCGCCTTACGGCCCCCGTTTGACATATATTTACCCTTCGCTTCGAAATGTTTAACCTGTTTTATTGGGATTTTTGTGATGTGGAGCAACCGCCACCTCCGTTCTTCTTTCGGATGGCTACTCTGGAGGCTGGTCTTGGTCTTTGGAGAGAGGAATGCATCGCCATAGTCATCACCAAACTCTTCTTCATCACGACCAACATGATCTCCCAACTCATATGTGAGAAATCTCCTCGTAGAAACATGGGGTGGATGGGAATTAGATGAGACCTCTTATGTAATAGATGTCGGATTGGTTAAGCTTTGATGCCTAGTGTCATGTATGTTCCGAGATTGATGTTGCTATTACATTGCTATTCTTAGTGCTTGACATTAGAGCCTGAGTGCCATGATTTCATATTTGAACTCTTTATGTTTCTATCATGATTTCATATTTGAACTCTTTATCTTCCTATGAATATTTATGTGGTTGGATCTTATCTGCAAGTTATATGCACCTGTTATGGTTCTATCCCCTAGACCTTAAAGTGACAATAATCAGTGCATCAAAGGGAATGACTATGATTTGAGGATTACATGTATTCATAGGTTGTTAATGCCTTGTTCCGGTGCTTTGTGAAAGGAATGTCTTAATTGCCCTTAAATTTATTTAGAACCCCGCTGAAACGGGAGGATAGGACAGAAGATATTATACAAGTTCTTATTGTAAGCACGTATACAAAATATATGCCTACATATGACTGGTGAATTAGGTCTAGTTTGTTGTCACCTCATGTTACAGCTATTACATATTTGATTCCATCCATGCAACATTCATTATCCAGTCTCATGCCTACGTTGTTCATACTTGTCGCTCTGTTTACTTTACTTTTGTTATTGGCAACTGTTGGGAATTGCTTTTTTTTACTATTCCACAGTCATAACTACATTCATTCCATCGCTTTACTACTAATAAATTATATTGAACGAGTATTTTTTTTATGTGTGGTTGAATTGACAACTCAACTGCTAAGCCTTATAAGTATTTTTTGGCTCTACTTCTATCGAATCAAAAAAATTGGTTTGTAATACTGAAGTCAGGTGAGATCCCCTACACTTATGAGTTATCAAGGAGCATCCATGACAACTTCATGTATATGTAACATCCTGATGTTCCGAATGTTTAAGAACAAGTTTCTAAACGTAGGGCCAGAAAATTTCATTTGTTTTATCTGGTTACTACAAGCTTAAATTGACTTTTATAAATTGGAGGATTTAATTTGAACTAATGTCAACCAAAATTAAAATTTGAGTGTAGTCCTTTTCTTTTAGTTGATCTTTATTTTCTCTTCTTCGGCATATTAAAATATGCACCTTCAATTTTCTTTGGTTGTTTTCGTTCTAAAATTCCTTTGATATTTGTTTGAGCTTCTTTTTATTTTTTGGATTTTTCCTAAGAGAAAAACAATTTCTTTTCCTATCTCGAACTTTGCATCCAATTCCCTATGCTGAATCTATCTCCTCCCTTCATCTCTCTTTGTTTGTTTTTCTCACACGAATGGGCCAAGCCCATCTGTGTTTTTTTTCATGTTCTCTCTCCTTGGCTGCAGCCATACTCGTGAGCTTCTATTGGATGTTTACTGCATCCAACAGTGTGCCGACGCACAGGCAGACCGATATTGGGCTGGCCCACGCGAAGGCGCCAAGCTAACTGTGTTTATTCCACGAAAAAAAAAACAGAGCGCCGACGCACAGGCAGACCGATATTAGGCTAGCCCACTCGAAGGCGCCAAGCTAACTGTGTGTACTCCGCCAAAAAAAAACTGACGTGCTGTTTGGAGGATTCGAACTCATGATTAACACTCGTCAACTAGTGACGCTAGCCACTAGAGCGAAAGACTGCTAGAAAATAAATTTAGCGCAATATGTTTAAGAATTCAATGGAGCAGGATATTTAATGTAGCCTAATTGTTTATTGAACTGTATAGTTTTTTTAATTATTTGAAAAAAAATGAAAACACAGAGAAGTTTTTGAAACAATGTGAACAAAATTTGAAATTTCTGTACAATTTTTCTTTTGAAAAAAGGGAAAATGAAAACGCAACTGTTGAAATTTTTTGAACAAACTATTTCAAAAATATGAACATTTTTTTGAAAGTGCACATTATTTGAAATTTCTCGAACATTTTTTTAATGTAGCGAATAAATTTTGAAAACATTATTTAATTTGTGGAATTTTTAAAAAATAAGATCATTTTTCGAATTTCCTGAACATTAGTTCTTATAAAAGGAACAAAATTTTAAAACTCAAACATTCTTAGAAATTATGGACAAATTTTCAAAATATTGAACTTTTTTTTTGAAATTCCTCAAACTTTTTTTGAATTTGAGAACAAATTTTAAAAATAAGAAAAAAACTTGAATATCCGAACAAATTTTGGATGTGAGAACAATTTATGATATTGCTGAACATTTTTTAAAAAATTTGAACAAATTTTGAAATTACAAACTTGGTTGAGATTAGCGAACATTTTTTTAAAGAAGCGAACAATTTTTCAGATTCTAAATAAGTTCCAAATTTGGAACATTTTCTAAATTTCTGATCAAAATTTGAAAACAGGAACTTTTTTTGAAAATTGTGAACAAATTTTGGTGTATTAGAGTATTTTTATCATTTTTTAAAAGAAAAAAGAAAGAAAAGAATCTAAAAAAAGAAGCAGAAATTCGGGAAAAAAAGTAAAATGAAAAAGAAAGCCAAAAAAACCAAATACACAGGAAAGAAAACCGGTTCAGGAACGTACTAGAAGGTTCCAAAACCGGTTGGGTGCAGTGTAAAGCTGGAACTGGGCTGGCCATCTCTCGTGGCTAGCTTCCTTGCCCTGTGTGAATCCCCGACAATTTGCCGCAGCGAGCGGCGAATAGGATTGGGAGCTCCTATTGAGCGCTTTAAGTGCCGTAGAAGTCAACTGGCGCCTACAACAAACGCAAGTGGGCGGGCCCACGAATGCATGAGCGCATAGACTATTTCGCGAAAAAAGATACGCAAAATACTTGCGAGTACGAAGACTCGAACTCGCCCTGCTGCTTCGAAAGATGGTTCAGCCAACCACTATAGCCACGAAACCACTGTGACTAATAGCAACGCGAACACTTAAAGAACTAGTGCCGCCGCGTTATTTATTACGCAATACAACTTACATGTTTATATTTTTTATGAAAAAAGTTAATCAAATTTTGAAAAAAATTCATCCAATTTGATAAGAAAAGTTCATCTATTAGAAAAATATACACCAATTTTGAAAAAAAGTTCACAAAATTTGAAAGAAGATCATCGATTTTGGAAAAAAAAACTAATAGATGTTTGTTTAAAAGTTAATCAAATGCCAAAAAAAGTCATCAAATTTGAGAAAAACTTCATAGAATTTTGAAAAAACTTCATTGAATTTTGAAAAAGTTCATTGAATTTGAAAAAAGTTTATCAAATTGGAAAAAAAAGTTCATCGTTTTAAAAAAGGTTCACCAATTTTCAAAAAATATCACCGAATTTGCAAAAAAGTTCACAAATTTGAAAAATAAGTTCATCGATTTGAAAATAAGATCATCGAATTTCAGGAAAAGTCCATCAAATTTCAGGAGTCAAAATAAATTCATTGAATTTGAAAAAGGTTCATCAATTTTAAAAAAGTTCATCAAATTTAAAGAAAGTTCATTGAATTTGAAAAAAAAAAGTTCATCAAATTTGAAAAAAGTCATCAATTGTTAAAAATAGTTCATGAAAGAAAATTCATTGATTTTGAAAACAAAATTTCAGCAAATTATATAAAAAAACATCATCGTTTTGGAAAAATTTCACGCATTTAAGAAAATAAAAAACATGAAAATCAATGAGGGAGGAAACCTGGAAGAAGAAAAAAAGGAAAAACAGAAAACAAAAATGGAAAAAAGTGAAAAGAAAAAAAAGAAAACAGAGAAGGATGGAATAAAAATCTGGAAGAGTTGAAGCTCCACTGATCCGGCATTGTAGCTCGGTGGTTGTACGAACGAAGTTTGACAAGAGAGGTGGCACCGATGTCCTAGAGCTTATGGCAAACATCAACTCGGTGGCACAGATTGCATCAACTCGGTGAGACCAAAGTGAAGCAATAAGGCAACAGAGAAGATGTCAAGCAAACTCAGTGAGACCGATTGCATTTTTCGGTGAGATCAAAAATTGCAACAGGCAATCAGAGAGTTTGCAAGTCCATTTCGGTGAGACCGAGATCCGTATCAGTGTGACCGAACCGTTTAGGGTTTCTGGCAGTGGCTATGTCATATGAACTCGGTGGCGCCGGATAGGATATTTCGATGGGGCCGAGTTTGACTTTGGGTTTTGGACATATTTGGAATGAGAAAGTGGTTGAGGGTTTTGGAGCAATATCACTAAGCACTTTGAGCAAGTAAACCATTAAGCAACACCTCATCCCCTTTTAATAGTATTGGCTTTCCTATGGACTCAATGTGATCTTTGATCACAAAAATATAAATGAAGAATCTTGAGCTTTAGCCAGTGCATGTCCTAGGCACCTTGAAGGGGTTCCTCATCCTCTTGTCCTTACCACGCCATTGTTGAACTTGTCTGAAATACACTAGATAAAAGCATTAGTTCAACAAGAGATATGTTGAGATTAATTACCAAAATCACCCAGGGAGCACTTGTGCTTTCAATCTCTCCCTTTTTGGTAATTGATAACAACATACATCAAAGCTTTAGGTAAATGATATGAAGAGTAACTAGTAAAGCTTTGGAAAGACATGTAACATGCATAAGCTCCCCCTACATGTATGCAATCATGTGAAGATAGAATTTACTAACATGTGAATGCATAATCATGGCAGAGCAAGCAGAGAGTTACATGTATCTTGGCTATATGCATCAGAGCAAATGATGTGGTTAAGGAGTGTACCTCCATGTTTATGAATTCCTCTTGCAAACAATATGCACATCATCAAGAGATCATCGTGCACATGAGTGTGATGCATATACTTACCTTGTGGTCTTGAGCTAACTTTGGAAAGAGTGGACTTGAGAAAACAGGGTTAGATAGGACAAGAACACTCCTAGTAAAGCAATTTCAGAAAACCACAAAGATACCAAGACTGGGATGACATGTAATGGCTGAGTACTGAGTACTTCCTTTAGATATAGACATGTCCCCAAAGATCTAAAGATATGCAATGAATTCTAAAGATTTTCCTCCCCTAGACATGGACTCCTCTTTCTCCCCCTGAATCTGATATTGGATAATGGGAGAAGGTAGGGTGAGAGAAAATCAGGGCAAGATAGGGTTATATCAACCATATTTACATGTCTTTCCCCTCTTAAAGACATGTGACTTCTCTCCTCTTTGTCAACAAGCATCTGTAGATGAGCTTAGATGTGCTCATATGATAAGCTTTGATGTGCTCTCTCTCCCTTTGACATCAATTTCCAAGAAGGGCACTTCTGGATCATGAGCCAAATAGGTGTGGTCCTTGAGAGTCACTACAAAGCAACATGTAGTTTGTGATGCTGATAGAGGGAAGAATCATTGAGTGGAGCTGAAGAAAATTGGCAATAAGAAATGGCAAAATATTTTCTCAGAGTTGAAATCGGTGACGCCAATTTGTTTTTCGTCGGTGGCGCCGAGATAACAGAGTCATAGAAAGTCCCGATCGGTGAGACCGAAGCAGTCCATGTCGGTTGTACCGATGAACTTTTTACAATTAGACCTTGTATTTCGGTCAAGCCGATCAGGTTGAATCGGAGGGACCGAGTTCAACACAGAGTAAAGATTTTGTCAATTCAGCTCACTTGGCAAATGAAATCTCACGAGGATTTGCAAGGAATTAACAGAAGGATTTGCAATGTATTAAACACAGAAATAGAAAGATCTAGATGAAGGTTTTTTTTTGATATAGAGGGAGACAAAATAGCAAGAAACATATGCAAGAACACAGAGCAAATGAGCAAAGGAACAATAGAGAACTTCATCTAGAAGGGGCTGGCGACAAAGTCACCTATGTTAGAGTATATTGACTGAGGAGTCAAGTGATAGCACTTGATCGTAGGTCATACTCATCGTTTAAGCTCAAAATGGGGTTACCATTTTTCGTTCAAGCATTTTATTGTATTCACATCTTGTTGAGTTGCTTTGACTCATGACTTGGGGCAAAGCTTCTCTAAGATGGAATGACATACCTTGGGTTGTGGTGTTGATCTTGATCATGTAGTCGAACTTCTGTTGGATGCTCAAGGTTGATGTAGTTCATCAAGAGTTGGGAGCATCACTAGAAGTTTGAGTTCATCTTCCTACATGGGTTAGTTTTGCAAGGAATAACACTTGTGTATCAAAATGACAATCATGAAACTAGATACCAAATGAAGTTTGATATATTGAAATTGTCAAAGGATATGTTGAGTGAGTTCATGCTTCCTTGTATTCAACAACCATATCATAGGGACTTGGTGATGTAGAGATTGCTCAAGATGTGAGTGACTTGCAATCTCATAGATTGGGTTCATCCAAGTACCTATAGGGGTTAGATAACATGCAAGGGTACAAATATAGATCCGAGGCATATGATCATCATAAGAGAAATATCAAGGATTAGTCAAAAAGGCTCATGCCATGCATGCATCCAAATGGAGTTTCTACTCCAAGTTTGAAGCATAGGTGATGTTCAATTCACCTCTCAAGCGGCAAAATACTTTCCCATCAAGCTGTTTGGTGAATATATCCGCCAATTGCTTATCGGTACGAACATGCTTAAGATTGATGTCTCCTTTAGCAACATGATATCGAATGAAATGATGACGAACTTCAATATGCTTAGTTCGAGAATGTTGCACGGGATTATGAGCAATCTTAATAGCACTCTCATTGTCACAAAGCAACGGAACATATTTCACATGTATCCCATAATCCTTAAGGGTTTGGGTCATCCAAAGTAATTGAGCACAACATGATCCAGCGGTAATGTATTCCGCTTTGGCAGTGGATAAGGATACCAAGTTTTGTTTCTTAGAGGACCAAGACACAAGGGATCTACCAAGAAATTGACAAGTACCCGAAGTAGACTTTCTATCAACCTTGTCACCGGCATAGTCCGAATCGGAGTAGCCAACAAGATCAAAAGATGACCTCTTAGGATACCAAATGCCAAAGTTTGGTGTATGAATTAAGTATCTCACTATCCTTTTCATGGCTTTAAGATGACATTCTTTAGGGGCCGCTTGATATCGTGCGCACATGCACACACTTAGCATAATATCGGGACGGGAGGCACATAGATATAACAATGAACCAATCATAGAGCGGTAAACCTTTTGGTCAACCGGTTCGACATCCTTAGTCAAGTCAAGATGTCCACTAGTAGGCATGGGTGTTTTAATACCTTTGCTTTCTTGCATGTTGAACTTCTTGAAAAGTTCTTTGGTATACTTTGTTTGAGAAACAAATGTACCTTCCTTAGTTTGCTTGATTTGCAAACCAAGGAAGAATTTGAGTTCACTCATCATAGACATCTCAAACTTCTCCGACATTAGCCTTCCAAACTTTTCACTAAAATGGGGGTTAGTAGAACCAAATGTGATATCATCCACATAAATTTGGCACACAAATAATTCACCATTAACCCTTTTAGTAAAAAGAGTGGAATCAATCTTCCCAATTTCAAAGCCTTTTTCAATAAGAAACTTGGTCATGCATTTATACCATGCTCTAGGAGCTTGTTTAAGACCATAAAGAGCTTTGTGAAGTTTGTAGACATGATTAGGTTTCTTAGGATTGACAAAGCCGGGAGGTTGTTTAACATAAACTTCCTCTTCAATTTCTCCATTTAGGAAAGCACTTTTAATGCCCATTTGGTACAAAGTGATATCATGGTTATTGGCATAAGCAAGTAAGATGCGTATGGACTCAAGTCTAGCAACGAGGGCATATGTCTCACCATAGTCCATACCTTCGACTTGAGTGTAGCCTTGGGCGACGAGACGGGCCTTGTTGCGTACAACTTGTCCATCTTGATCTTGCTTATTCCGAAACACCCATTTGGTTCCAATGACATTGTGATTGTCGTCGGGCTCTTCAACCAATGTCCACAATTGATTCCTCTCGAAGTTGTGTAGCTCCTCATGCATAGCGTTCACCCAATCCGGATCCTCAAGAGCTTCTTCAACCTTCATAGGTTCAATAATAGAAATGAATGAGTAGTGTTCACAAAAGTTAGCCAAACAAGTTTTAGAGCAAGTGATTCTCCCGGTTTGAATATCATTGAAGATTTGTTCGATGGGATGATCTCTTGTGACTCTTGCTCTAACTCGTGAGAGCTTTTGTTTGGGTCGGGGTGGAACATCCTCTTCATTGTTTTCTTCTTCTTCTCCTTCTTCATTGTTGTTGGCGTTGTTGTTCTCTTGTGGAGGTGGAGAGGGAGGTCGAGGTGGTTCATCTTGTTGCACTTCCTCATTTCCTTCATCTTGACGTGTTCCACTTGTGGATGCCTCCAAGTCAACTTGTGGTTCACCTTGGTGTGAAGTTGAGGCTTCCACTTGAACGAACGAAGTAATCTCCTTCACCTCCGTTGGGCGAATCTTGCCAATAGACAAGTCTTGAATTGCTTCCGAAGGGTCTTTGTCTCCTACATCAATTGGCAATTTCTCTACTTGCGAGCCGTTAGATTCCTCAAACTTCACATCTACCATCTCTTCAACCTTTCAGGTGAAATTGTTGTAGACACAGTAGGTGTGAGAGTTTGAGCCATAACCGAGTAGAAAACCTTCATGAGATTTAGGAGCAAATTTCGAACGATGATGCTTATCAAGAATGTAACACTTTGAGCCAAATACTCGAAAGTATCCAACTTGGGGTTTGTTACCGGTGAGAAGCTCGTATGCCGTCTTGCCGAGAAGCTTGTGTAGGTATAGTCGATTCGTAGCATGACAAGCTGTCTCAACCGCTTCCGCCCAAAAGTGTTTTGGCGTCTTGTATTCATCAAGCATCATTCTTGCCATCTCAATAAGTGTCCGGTTCTTCCTCTCAACAACTCCATTTTGTTGAGGCGTGTACATAGCCGAGAACTCATGTGAAATCCCTTCTTCGTCAAGAAAGGTATCCACATTTGCGTTCTTGAACTCCGTTCCATTGTCGCTTCGAACCTTCTTGATCTTCACTTCAAATTGGTTTTGGGCCTTCCTAGCGAAGTTCTTTAAGATCTTTTGGACCTGCGATTTATCATCAAGAAAGAACACCCACGTAAATCTTAAAAAATCGTCAACAATGACCAAACCGAACGAGTTACCACCGAGACTCTTGTAGGCATTGGGACCGAAAAGATCCATATGAAGTAGCTCAAGCGGTCTTCTTGTGGTCATGATGTTCTTCACGGGATGGCTTCCTCCAACTTGTTTTCCTGCTTGACAAGCACTGCAAAGTCTATCCTTGTCAAATATGACATCTTTTAACACCAAGGATATGATCACCTTTAATAAGCTTATCAAGATTTCGCATGCCCACGTGACCTAACCTTCTATGCTATAACCAACCTTTAGAAGATTTAGCAATTAAGCAAGTACGAGGTTGAGCTCTTTTAGTGAAATCAACAATGTATAGGTCACCTCTACGAATACCGATAAAGACCATATTATGATTATCTCTTCGAAACACTTGGCAATCTACTTCAGTAAATAGAACATTGAAACCGAAGTCAGCTAGTCTAGATACGGAAAGTAAATTGTAACCAAGAGATTCAACGAGCATAACGTTTTGGATAGAGCTGTCATGGGAGATGGCCACCTTAGCAAGGCCAACTACCTTACCCTTGGAGTTGTCACCAAAAGTGACATACTTGCGGGTTCCGTCGTTTTCAGCAAGCTCATGAAACATGTCCTTATCTCCGGTCATATGATCAGTACATCCACTATCAAGAACACATTCCTTTCCTCCGGCCATGTAACCATGAAGGTTAGCCATAAGACTAAAGTGTCTCATCGACTCATCAAGATCAAAGTCACTATCATCATCCTCATCATAATATCCATGTTCAACATCATCATGTGAATGATCATCACCTAGAGAGAGTTATTCATTAGATTTATGACCATGACAATGTGCATGTTTATGAATTCTAATAATTTGTGAGATGATGCTACTAATGACTCCAACATCTCCTTTGGCACACTTAAGGTCACGAAGCTCAAATAGACAATCATAAAATTTAGGATCACTAGGATTCATTTTATGAAAAGCAATGGACTTTTGAAGAATATCATCTAGATTTTTAAGGAGTAGTTTGGAAAGCATTTCTCAAGATATTTCCATATAGAATGAGCACATTCAAATGTAGGCAAGCATACAAGCAAATTTCTAGCCAATCCTCTAATGATAAGATCAATAGTTCTAAGATTGCGGGTCATGTCAAGATACTCATCGGGGGTAGGATGCAAGGGATCAATGGGGGCGCACAAGGACTAGCAATATAATTGTTCAAATCATATTCATTGAAAACCTCAAGCATCTCATTCTTCCAAGAATTGTAGAACTCTCCGTCAAGCATAGGCACTCTACATCTAATACTCCCAATCGTAGATTCCTCCATCTTCCTCCAATGGTGATTAAACCAAAGCAATGGAGACCAATGCTCTGATACCAATTGAAAGGATCAAGAAGAGGGGTCTAGAGGGGGGTGATTAGAGCCTCAACAGGAAAAGTGGCAATTTTTAAGTTCTTTAAGTTGAGGTGGAGTTTTAGCACAAGTTTAAGCATTCACAATACATTTCAAGCAAGCATGACAAGAGTATGAGCAGCGGAAAGAGTAAAGAATGCTAATTGCAAGAAAGTAAGGGATGGGATTGGAGTGTACAAACGCAATGAAGACACGGAGATTTTTGGCGTGGTTCCGATAGGTGGTGCTATCGTACATCCACGTTGATGGAGACTTCAACCCACGAAGGGTAACTGTTGCGCGAGTCCACGGAGGGCTCCACCCATAAAGGGTCCACGAAGAAGCAACCTTGTCTATCCCACCATGGCCATCGCCCACGAAGAACTTGCCTCACTCGTGTAGATCCTCACAAAGTAGGTGATCTCCTTGCCCTTACAAACTTCTTGGTTCAACTCCACAACTTGTCGGAGGCTCCCAAGCGACACCTAACCAATCTAGGAGACACCACTCTCCAAAAGGTAATAGATGGTGTGTTGATGATGAACTCCTTGCTCTTGTGCTTCAAATGATAGTCTCCCCAACACTCAACTCTCTCTCACAGATTTGGATATGGTGGAAAGATGATTTGAGTGGAAAGCAACTTGGGGAAGGCTAGAAATCAAGATTCTTGTGGTAGGACTGGTATATCTTGATATCAACACATGAGTAGGTCGTTCTCTCTCAGAAAATGTATGCTGGAAGTGTAGGCATGTTCTGATGGCTCTCACATATGGAGATGGGGTGGAGGGGTATATATAGCCTCCACACAAAATCCAACCGTTACACACATTTGACCCAACTCGGTCAGACCGAATAGAAGAACTCGGTGAGACCGATTCAGTTCAAAATGTGAACGTTAGGAATCTCGGTGGGAAAGACTGGAACAACTCGGTGGACCGATGTGCTAGGGCTTAGGGCAAACATCAACTCGGTGGCACCGAGTGCATCAACTCGGTGAGACCGAAGTGAAGCAATAAGGCAATAGAGAAGATGTCAAGCAAACTCGGTGAGACCGATTGCATTTTTCGGTGAGATCGAAAATTGCAACAGGCAATCAGAGAGTTTACAAGGCCATCTCAGTGAGACCGAGATCCGTATCGGTGTGACCGAACCATTTAGGGTTTCTAGCAGTGGCTATGTCATATGAACTCGGTGGCGCCGGATAGGATATTTCGGTGGGGCCAAGTTTGACTTTGGGTTTTGGACATATTTGGAATGAGAAAGTGGTTGAGGGTTTTGGAGCAATATCACTAAGCACTTTGAGCAAGTAGACCATTAAGCAACACCTCATCCCCTTTTAATAGTATTGGCTTTCCTATGGACTCAATGTGATCTTGGATCACTAAAATATAAATGAAGAATCTTGAGCTTTAGCCAGTGCATGTCCTAGGCACCTTGAAGGGGTGCCTCATCCTCTTGTCCTTACCACGCCATTGTTGAACTTGTCTAAAATACACTAGATAAAAAGCATTAGTCCAACAAGAGATATGTTGACATTAATTACCAAAATCACCTAGGGAGCACTTGTGCTTTCAGCAACCCCGCGCGACGGATAGGGCTTTCTGTTGGACAACTGACTCTTGATGCAGGACACAAATATGTGGTTGTAAGAATGAAGTCCTCATACTCATGCCTATTTTTATTATAAGTGCTTCTAGTGTCTACCTGATATTGATCTGGTCAAAAGATGGAATTTAATTCTCTTGCAAAAGCTTGTTAGAAACCCTTGACTTAAAGCTTACCATCCTCTCGTGGGTTCGATTCGATAACTTAGGGTCACCTCTAGGGAAGAAGGCGAGAATCCTTTATGCTCCTTTACCAGATCACTAAAGGAACTAATCATTCTTCAAGTTCATCACTTCATTTCTTCACGCTCGGTGAGCCACTGTTCAATTACTTTTGCACGTCTTCTAAACATCACTCGTAGCATCTCGTAGGCAATACGTTTTGGCCTATCTCTATAGTTAGCCAGGTCGATGCCGCCATGCGCATAAACCGAATATTTTTCATTGGCATGCTCGTGCTTCCGTTGGTTTTGTTCACCAATTGATCTCGGGCTCAATAGGTGAAACATTTTTTATGTCCATGGTAACCCCATGATGGAGTTAGATTATTAGTTTGGTCAATCCAATTTTAGTATAGATTTTATCGTAGTCGTTTAGATAGAATTCAAGGGAGATTGTAGATCGATGAACTTTGGGTTAGTATATGCTATTTTTATTATGTCATGATTTGCCTAGGAGTGCATGTGATTCGTCTCATAGTTTTTTGTTGTGACATGTGACTTTTTAGATTTATTGTTTTACCAATTACGATTATTTAAAAATTATTTAACACGTTGTTTCATGTTGATATTTTTATTTAGTGCGGTACGTAGGCGTATGAAATTCCTCTGTACAAGTTTTTGCAAATTATTACCATGTGTAGGTTTATGTAGGATTATTCTAAGCTCTGTGTGATTATGGAATATTTCTTGTTTTGATTATTATTTTTAAAATAGCATGGTGATATCTTAGATATGTTTTATATAACTGTTATCAGCCTTGTTACATGTGTGTTGTGTAGATTTTAAGTCATGTCGTGCTCTAGGTGTTGTTTATTTACATTAATCGTGTTACCTAGTTTTACTACTAGTGGTCCTGAATTGGTACGTTAACTTAGAACATAGTCATGCTTGTGGTAAATTGCTTGTTTTAGGCCTACTATTAGCAGTAGATTATTTGTTAGATCATGGTCCAAGATCATTTTCTTACTTCCCTAAGTTGTGTGACATGACATGTTTTGTGTGATATTTTAGTAGCACCTTTTGTGTAGTTATTAATCATAGTTAAAGATCTTTATTATCCAAGATTACACGGTTGGATGTTTTTATGTCATGGTCGTATTTGTATTGCTTATATAATTTATTCTTGTGGCATAGAACTCAGTTTATTTCCTCTTGGTAATTATCATACATGTTGATTAATTGATTGTCATGTCATGTTAGTACCTACTCAAAGCAGAATGCATGATTTGGTTGTATGCCTACCATGTGTTATATTGTTGCTAGTTTGTACTATATGATGATACATATGGTTAGCCTTCACTTGTAGTTTTACATGATAGTAGTTTGTTGATCTCGTACATTCTTTTATTGTGTAATTCATGCTTTATCAATACTGGGTCATGTTGTTGTGATTGTATAACTAGAATGCGTAGTGCGGGTCTACCAATTCGTGACTTGTAAGATGCCTAAGTTGTTTATCTATGTGCTTGCAAGTGTATGACGTACTAGATAGGAAATGCATGGAATCGTGTTATTCATGCTAGTATAGTACATCGCTTGAAGAGATTAATGTGACGACCTAGATGTTTACTTGCTTAGTAAGATTTTTCCCTTTTGTTTGTAAGTCACAACTAGCATGGTAGTGTTGTATGCTAATGCCATGCTTGATATTCATGTTACACTAGTATAAAACAGACCTTTCGTCCGCCCCTTTAGTCCCGGTTTGATTACGGCCCAGGACTAAGGTGACCATTAGTCCCGGTTCCAACGGCTAGGACCAGCCGGAGGCACGGCATCATTAGTCATGGTTCGTTTGTTAGCTATAGTCCCGGTTGGTGATACAAACCGGGACTAAAGGGGTGGTGGCAGGCTGGCGTCAGGCTGGGGCCCCCACGGGCCCATTTAGTCCCGGTTCGTATCACAAACCGGGACTAGAGGTGCACCTTTAGTCCCGGTTTGTAAAACCAACCGGGACTAAAGATGTCACTATATAAACCCTTCGTCCAGCGCGAGCCCATTCACTCTGTTTTCCCCTTTCTCTCCTCTGTTCTTCCCCTTGCTCGAGCTCATCCTCCATTTTTGCCAAGATTTGTCAAGATTTGAAGGCACCCCATCCATCGAAGTGTTCACAAAGGTTAGCAACTTTGTCCTTTCATCTCTCATTGCTAGATTAGCCTGTGCAAGGCTCTATAAGTATAGTGATTTGTGGGTTTTAGTTTGGGAGTAATTATGTGGGAGTTTATTTGATTTATATGCAATTTGAGCTCAAATTAACTTCTTAGTTTGCATATGTAGGTGTGGTTTACTTAGTACCTTCCCGTCCTCGTCCTAACCACCATCGATCGCCCGCACCGTCCCGTCGCCGGCACCACCGTGGTGAGCCTCTTGTTCTTATCCTTTTTATATAAAAATATCATGTTTGTATGATTTAGATAGTTACCTGTATAATTTTCTTACCTGTATGGTTGTTTGTTATACATGGTGGCATGGTTTTGATATCCGTCCCCGTCGGCCCTCGTCCGGTTTATGATTCGGATGTGGTATATATATTCTCTTTTATAACTATTTGTTGCATTTGGTGTTTATGACAATTATGCCCATCAAGTTGACATAGATATTTTTATCTATGAGGTATGTGAACCGGAAATTGTAACCGACCCTCTTGTCAAGAAGTTAAATTTAGTTGAAAAAGAAAACAAGTATTTTAAAGAAAAAATGAAAAGAATTGAAGAAGAGAAGATGAAACTGGAGTTGTATGTTGCCGATGTCATCGATGATCACAAGATCAAGATGGATGCAATGCGCTTGAAGATTAGAAAGATTAGAAAATATGCAGTTAATAAAGAGGCTTGGTATCACTATGCTGTTGGATCAATTGTTACCATAGTTGCGATCTTGATCGCATTTGTTGTTGCATTTAAATGCTTTAGCTAGAGAGTTTGTATGTTGTTTTATGAGAATAAGTGTGTATGAACTTTATGTGTTGTGTAATTAATTTGGTCTTTTCGGTGTTGTGTAATGAAGATGAGTCAGCAATGGATGTACGATGACCGACGCTCTCCCCAGTTCATTGATGGCGTGCGTACTTTTCTGCTTGCGGCTGAGGCAAACAAGCAGCCGGATGGTTTTATGTGTTGTCCATGTGATGTCTGTAAGAATGATAACAATTACTCTAACTCAAGAACCATTCACATCAACCTGTTTACGTCCGGTTTCATGTCCGGCTATAACTGTTGGACCAAGCAAGGAGAAAGAGGGGTTCTAATGGAAGAGAATGAAGAAGAAGAGGATCATGACAGCTATCCTGGCCATGGGTTTCCTGAATACGATGGTACTACAATGGGGGAAGAAGCTGAAGAAGAGGCATCAGATGAGCCCGCTGATGATCTTGGTCGGGCCATTGCTGATGCAAAGAGAAACTGCGCGAGTGAAAAGGAGAAGTTGAAGTTGCAGCGCATGTTAGAGGATCACAAGAAATTGTTGTACCCAAATTGCAAAGATGACAAGAAAAAGCTGGGTACCACACTGGAATTGCTGCAATGAAGTCAGAGAATGGTGTATCTGACAAGGGATTTGAAAAGTTGCTGACAATGTTAAAGAAGATGCTTCCAAAGGACAACGAATTACCCGACAGTACGTACGAAGCAAAGAAGGATGTCTGCCCTCTAGGATTAGAGGTGCAGAAGATACATGCATGCCCTAATGACTGCATCCTCTACCGCGGTGAGGAGTACGGGAATTTGAATGCATGCCCGGTATGCTGTGCATTGCGCTATAAGACCAGCCGCGATGACCCTGGTGATGTTGAGGGCGAGCGCCCCAGGATGAGGATTCCTGCCAAGGTGATGTGGTATGCTCCTATAATACCACGGTTGAAACGTTTGTTCCAAAACAAAGAGCATACCAAGTTGATGCGATGGCACAAAGAAGACCGTAAGAAAGACGGGAAGTTGAGAGTACCCGCTGACGGGTCGCATTGGAGAAAAATTGAGAGAAAGTGGCGGGACTTTGCAGATGACACAAGGAACGTATGGTTTGGTTTAAGTGCAGATGCCATTAATCCTTTTGGGGAGCAGAGCAGCAATCATAGCACCTGGCCTGTGACTCTATGTATCTATAACCTTCCTCCTTGGTTGTGCATGAAGCAGAAGTTCATTATGATGCCAATGCTCATCCAAGGCCCCAAGCAACCCGGCAACGACATTGATGTGTACCTAAGGCCATTAGTTGAAGAACTTTACAGTTGTGGGGCAAAAAAGGTGTACGTGTGTTGGATGAGCATAAACAGCAGGAATTTGACCTACGAGCTTTGATGTTTGTAACCATCAATGATTGGCCTGCTCTTAGTAACCTTTCAGGATAGACAAACAAGGGATACCATGCATGCACGCACTGTTTAGATGATACCGAAAGTATATATTTCGATAAATGTAAGAAGAATGTGTACCTGGGACATCGTCGATTTCTTCCGATCAAGCATTTCTTAAGAAAGAAAGGCAAGCATTTCAAAGGTGAGGCAGATCACCGGAAGAAGCCTCGCCACCGTACTGGTGATGATATACTTGATATGGTCAAGGATTTAAAAGTAATCTTTGGAAAGGGTCCTGGCGGACAATCTGTTCCGAATGACGCTGACGGACACGCACCCATGTGGAAGAAGAAATCTATATTTTGGGACCTACCCTGTAAAGTCCCCGGCTTAATCGTGCACTAACCATACACGCAAATGCACACAATCAAGCCTAAGGACTCACTTGAAGATATCACAACACAACTATAAAACATAAATAAAGTCATACAAGCTTTATATTACAAGCCAGGGCCTCGAGGGCTCGAATACATAGCTCGATGGCATACAAGTGTCAGCGGAAGCATCAGATATCTGGGTACAGATATTACAGAGAAACAGATAGGCCTTTAGAAAGGCGGGGCAAAATAAAACTCTACGATCGAAAGGCGTAGGCCTCCTGCCTAGGACCCTCCGAACCTACTCCTGGTCGTCGGTCGGCTCCTCGTAGTAGTACTCGCCGGGAGGGTAGTTGTAGTAGTAGTAGCCGTAGTCGTCGACGGGGGCAGCTATCTCAGGGGCTCCGTCTTCTGTTGGCGACATATGGATATGGGGGAAAAAGAAAGTAAAGCAAACGTGAGTACTCATCCGAAGTACTCAGCAAGGATCTACACTACATATGCAACATTTTCAAAGGAAGGCTGTATATGTGGACTGGGCTGCAGAAATGCAAGAATAGAGGAGGAAGCCTAGTCCTATCGAAGACTAGCATCTTCATCATCTTCAGCGGTCTTGCAGCATTAGAAGAGTACAGAATAACATATTGTAAAGCAATGGTAGTGTCATCAACCTCGCCCAGAGATTCTTCCTCGACTCCCTGCGAGAAAGCAATCCCAGAGCCATACTATCCAGTATCATCTCAAGTCACCAGTTCTAGTTGTACCGATCGGGATACAACTCCGAGTGTCCGTTACCATAGGACAGGCTATCGATAGATTAATTCTTCCCTGCAGGGGTGCACCAACTTACCCACCACACTCGCTTAACTCCGGCCGGACACACTTTTCTGGGTCATGCCCGGCCTTGGCTAAGCAACAAGCCGCAACCCGACCAAATACTTAACAGAGAGGTCAGAACGCCGGACTAACCTATGCCCCCAGGGGTCTTGGGCCATCGCCCCGGGAACTCCTGCACGTTGCGTCAGGCGGCCGAGAGCAGACCTAGCAACCCCTTAATACAAGCGCAGTTGTGTAACCAGTCCAACTCGGCGCGCGCCGCTCAGTCGCTGACGTCCATTAAGCTTCGGCTGAAGTATACGATGCAGAACGCCCATACTATGCCCACGTGATGGTTAGTGCTATCAGGCCAGAGGCCCCTCGGATCAAATATCCAAACCGTTAGTGGATTAGGAGCGCGCGGTAACGAGCAGAGACTCACGATCAATGTGACCCCGTCGCCCCGTCTCGAGGACTTACGGCAAGGGCTAGGAATGCCCGGCCACGCCTCGTGTTCGTTACTCGGGCACCATCCAGGTCCACCCGACTCCACATCTCTCGCATTTGAGCTCGCGCGGGTACCCCTCAGGGCCGACCCATCTATATCCAGTATGATCAGTATCATCAGTAATGTAAAGTCATCCGTGTGGCTACCACATCAAGTGGGAATCCTAGGCATCACCCTCGTTGGATCCCCACCTGACATAACCATCAAGGTGAACGTAAGAGGAATCACCCTCGAGGTCCACTCTTGAGGAGTTGCACGACAGTGTCGGTTTCGGGGGTGGTGTAGGAGGAATCACCCTCACTGACCACGACCGATTAACTAACCTACAAGATTATCATCAGAAGTGCTGACGAGGTATTACCCTTGGCACTTGATAGTAACCCAGTAGTGTCAAGCAACTGAGGGGGAAAGTGATGTGCGGTGTCGGGGCCTGGTCTTCGATCCCGTTGTTCGGGTCTTCTGATAATCCAGCGGGGCAGTCGGGATATAGTGGGGTCTCTGCTGGTCTCTACCCAAACTATACTAACAGTTTAGGATAAGCAGGCAGGTAACAATAGCAGGTTACAATAGACAGGCTATGCAGCAGCTATAGGATACAGTAACAGCAGCAGATTCTAATGCAAGCATAAGAGAGAAGAGAATGGGTGATATCGGAATGCTCAAAAGGGGGGTGCTTGCCTGGAAGCTCGGCAGCAAGGGTCTGATCGTCAGGAGCGTAGTCGACCTCCGGAGCTACGTCAGTCTAGGGAGCTGCGTCGACGTCGGGGTCTATCGAGAGAGAAGAGGGGGAAGAAACATATAAGTGCACAGCAACGATGCAATACAGGGCATGCTATGTTAAGATGCAGTGCAGGGTTGCCTAAAGATGCATCTAGATCATTTTAGTTAATATAGGATTAATGTTGGATTTATTAACAGGTGTATAAGCACTATTCATATACCGGATACGGCCTCGAAGTTGCGGTTTCACCTACGTATGGGGATAAGGTTCGTCTCATCGTTCTGATCAACTTTCATGTTTTAAGTTTTTTGATCCGAGCCACGGTTTAAAAGTTATTAATTTTCAAAGATTTAAATATTTTTTGGAATTTATTTATTTAGCAGAAAAAGGAATTATGACATTAGCATGAAGCAATGCTGATGTCAACAGGTCAACAGGTCGGCTGACCAGGTCAAACCTGACATGTGGGTCCAGTGGGACCCACATGTCAGTCTCTGCTAAGACTAACAGTGAGTTAATCTAACTAACAGGGTTAATTAGGGGGTGGGCCCCATATGTCAGTGAGACATCAGTCTAAACTAATTATTTTTATTTAATAAAATGTTTTATTTAATCTAATAAGTGGTGGGGCCCGCATGTCATAGACAAAGAGTGCCCAGTCAGCAAAGTTGACTGAGTCAACTCAGTCAAATGGGCCCCTCGGGCCCGCGGTCAGTGACCCAGGGGTGGGTCCCGCCTGTGCCACGTCGGCGGCGTCGCCGGAAATTACTCCGGCGACCAAATCCGCGGCGGAGCTCGCCGGAGTCGCTCGGATTTTCACTACACTGCGCCAAAATGCACGCGACCACCTGCGTTCGATCGGCCTCTCGCCCGCGCATCGTTCTGTGGCTGTGGCTCGACCGGAAACGGTCTAAAACGACGGCGGCGAGCGGTGGAGCGGTCGCCGGAGCTCGGGCAACGACGGAGTCGGAGCTAGGGGCACAGGAGGACAAACGGAAGGCATGGGTGGCACCAGGGAGGTGCCCTAGGCTCGTTGGTAGGCTCAGGTGGCCACGACAATAACCACAGCACCGGCGGTGAGCTTAACAGCAGACGGCGGAGTGCGGCAACGGTGACGGCTATCTACGGCGGAGAAAACGGGCAGCCAGGGGGAAGAGGAGGAAGGTGGATGCTCACGGAGAGGCGAACGGTGGCCGTCGACAGCTTAGTAGCAGCAGGGAAGCGGGGGTCGCCGGAGATCACCGGAGATGCCGAAAACGGGCGCGGCTCAATCCGCGGCCAACGTCGTCGCCCAGCTCGAATTGCGCTCTGCACGTGAGGTAGTCGAGGTCGATGCGCCTTCCAAACACGGTCGCCGGACTCGGGGACGCCGGTGGCCACGACGGAGCAGAGATGCGGCAATGGCGGCGTGCTGGAGAGGGAAAGGGAGCGCAGCGGGGCGAGGGAGAGAGGGGAAAGTGAGCGCGGGTAGGCCAGGCGAGGGGGTGGCCGAGCCTTATCGCCTCCCGCCGCTCCTGTAGTGTTGGTGGCGTCGGCGTGTCGACGCCGCACCGGCGAGCGCGCGTTCGATCACGACGGCGCTGACACGCAGGGGAGTGAGAAGGCGTTTCGGGCCGGTGGGCTGTAATCGGGGCATTGTGCACTTAGGCCCAGTGCACAGTGCCTCGTTTTATTTTCTTGTTTCCTGTTTTGCTTTTTCTTTATTTCTTTTCTGTTTTGTAATTGTTAGGCCACTTTTGCTATTTTGTAAAATGTGGGACTTGGCCCAAATATTACAATCCAATATTTTTTGTCACCAAAAACTGGTTTGGGTAAAGTAGGATTTTATTTGATTTTGATTTAATTATAATGTATTTAATTAGTGATGTTTTGGTGCTGTTTCATGTTGTTGAAGTCTGTTAAATAATCCAAGTATCATTGTTTATATTTTTATAAGTGCTTCTGGAATATTTGCTATTTAGTGAACATTTTTCCAATAGTGTTTGAGCAAAATTTATTTTGCACTTTTGAATTTGAGTTGATTTTCAGAGAAGTATTTGAATTGCTGAGATTAACCACTATGACTAGGCACTGTAAATGAGATGACTTGGCATTATTAGCAGGTAACCACAGTGGCTATTACACAGGGGTGTTATGTACCCTATTGGATAGACCTAGAGGTCCGCTCTGCAATCGACGTGATGCACGTGACGAAGAATCTTTGCGTGGACCTGCTAGGCTTCTTGGGCGTGTATGGGAAGACAAAAGATACACCGGAGGCACGGGAGGACCAGCAACGTATGCACAAAAAAGACGGCATGCATCCAAAGCAGTATCAAGGTCCTGCCAGCTATGCTCTTACCAAAGAAGAGATGGAAATCTTCTTTGAATGCCTGCTCAGTATGAAGGTCCCGTCTGGCTTCTCGTCGAATATAAAGGGAATAATAAATATGGCAGAGAAAAAGTTCGAGAACCTAAAGTCTCATGACTGCCACGTGATTTTGACGCAATTGCTTTCGGTTGCATTGAGGGGGCTTCTACCGGACAACGTTCGATTAGCCATCGTGAAGCTATGTGCATTCCTCAATGCAATCTCTCAGAAGGTAATCAATCCAGAAATCCTACCAAGGTTAGAGAATGATTTGGTGCAATGTCTTGTCAGTTTCGAGTTGGTGTTCCCACCATCCTTCTTCAATATCATGACGCACGTCCTAGTTCACCTAGTCGACGAGATTGCCATTCTGGGTCCTATATTTCTACACAATATGTTCCCCTTTGAGAGGTTCATGGGAGTCTTAAAGAAATATGTTAATAACCTTGGTAGGCCAGAAGGAAGCATCTCCAAGGGCCATGAAGCAAAGGAGGTCATTGAGTTTTGTGTTGACTTTATTCCTGACCTTAAGCCGATTGGTGTTCCCGAATCGCGGCATGAGAGCAGACTGGGCGGAAAAGGCATGTTAGGAAAGGATTCAGTAATATGTATGGACGGGCATTCTTGGGCGCAAGCACACTACACAGTTCTACAAAATTCCTCCTTGGTGGCTCCGTATATCGAGGAACACAAGAATATTCTATGCTCCAAACTCCCGGAGTAGTCTGATGACTGGATTACACATGAACACATGGGGACTTTTGGCGGTTGGTTGCAAACACGTCTCATGCATGACGATACTGTTGCAGATGAGCTGTACTTGTTGGCCAAGTTACCATCTTTGACTATATGGACTTTCAAAGGGTACGAGATAAATGGGAATACATTTTACACGATCGCCCAAGATAAAAAGAGCACCAACCAAAACAGTGGTGTTAGCTTTGATGCAGCAAACACCAATAGGCCAAAGGACACATATTATGGTTACATAGAGGAGATATGGGAACTTGACTATGGACGTGATTTGAAGCTCCCTTTGTTTCAGTTCAAATGGGTCAATCTGACAGGAGGCGGTGTAAAGGAAGACCCGCGGTACGGAATGACAATAGTGGATCTCAACAATCTAGGGTACACAGACGAACCATTCGTCCTAGCCAATGATGTGGCGCAGGTTTTCTATGTGAAGGACATGTCTACCAAGCCGAGAAAAAGAAAAGATAAGGAAGCTAATACATCATACGATGAGCCAAAGCGCCACATAGTTCTTTCAGGGAAAAGAAACATCGTGGGAGTGGAGGACAAGACAGACATGTCAGAAGATTATGAAAAGTTAAATGACCCTGAAATTTGTAAAGCACTACAAATGAACTCTTAAAAGGTTGAAACTTGGCATGGTATCATAATTTCACCCACATAACATGTGCTAAATAGTTGAGAGGGTTACGGCAAAAACTGGATGCACTTCGTGTACAAAATGGACAATTTCTTTCGAAGTATAAGGGTTTCCGACGAAAACTCATCTGTTACAAAGGCATTTCATTTTTTTAAACTTATTTTAACTCTAGATTTTTTGTGCATTCAATATGCACCATTGAAAGCCATGTCATCAATTTTCAACCCTTTCTAACTTCATTTGCTATTTTTCATGCATTTAATGATTTTTTGAGCTAAATGACCCTGAAATTGAAAAGCACTGCAAATGAACTTTGAAAAGGTTGAAACTTGGCATGGTATCCTCATTTCACCCACATAGCATGTGCTAAGAAGTTGAGAGGGTTACGGCAAAAACTGGATGCACTTCATGTACAAAATGGATAATCTCTTTCGACGTACAAGGGTTTCGGGCGAAAACTCATCTGTTACAAAGGCATTTCATTTTTTTAAACCTATTTTAACTCCAGACTTTTTGTGTGTTCAATATGCACCATTCAAAACCACATCATCGATTTTCGACCCTTTCTGACTTCATTCGCTATTTTTCATGCATTTAGTGAATTTTTTGAGCTAAATGACCCTGATATTGAAAAGCACTACAAATGAACTCTGAAAAGGTTGAAACATGGCATGGTATCATCATTTCACCCACATAGCATGTGCTAAAAATTTGAGAGGGTTACGGCAAAAACTGGATGCACTTTGTGTACAAACTGGACAATCTCTTTCGAAGTATCAGGGTTTCGGACGAAAACTCATCTGTTACAAAGCCATTTCATTTTTTTAAACTTATTTTAACTCCATACTTTTTATGCGTTCAATATGCACCATTCAAAGCTACATCATCAATTTTCAACCCTTTCTGACTTCATTCGCTATTTTTCATGCATTTGATGAATTTTTTGAGCTAAATGATCCTGAAATTGAAAAGCACTACAAATGAACTCTGAAAAGGTTGAAACTTGGCATGGTATCATCATTTCACCCACATAGCATGATCGATGGATGAATGATGGATGGATATGTAGAATGATGTATGTTATATTGATGTATGTGCTTGCAATTTTTTTTATAGTTCTCCGGATGGATATAGAATGATGTATGTGTGTGATGTCTATGCGTCGTAGAGAGTTTTTCAAATTTGCCCATCTACTATATATATAGTTGTAAAAGTTTATTAAATATGAGTAGCATAATAAAATGATAACTATTGCATAGGAATTTGTTTTCATAAGAATTTGTTCTCAACGTCGATGATGCCCGGCCCGCATCCTCGTCATCGACTCGGCGGCGAGAACTTACTTGAGAGGCGCCATGTCCGGGATTGGGCTCCGCCGGGCTGGCACTGGGAGGTGCTACCTTCCGGGGGCGCAACTTGGTGAGGAACCGGGCTCCCGTCGTCGACCCGGAGCTTCTTTAGTGGTGGCCACGTGGGCCACTCTCGGTGCGGAGGCAGCCTGCCCCCGAGGAGGTGGTACATCACCGTGTCAGGGAGGAGGACAAGCACGTCCGTCGCTACATGGTTGCGTTAGACGTCAGGTTCTCCAATACCTAGCAGGTTCTTCAGGGATCTCACCCGAGCTATGATCCTGTGATGGTTCCTTCTCTTTGGGTGTCCACCGCCTACGCCTCAGGAACCGCAAGTGAACTAGATTATTCGATAATATTTGATCTGTATTAGCTAGTGACGTTATATGATAATATTCAAGATGTATTAGTGATAATACTCGAGATGTATTCGAGATTATATTTGATAATATTTGAGAAATATTCGAGATTATATTTGATAATATTCGATGATGCATATTATCTGGATTATTCGAGATGTATTAGTGATATTATTCGAGATGCATATTATCTACTATGATTCAGTTTTTGCTTATGGAATGCATTCTAATTTGAATACTAAATTGTTTTATCTTTCTTCTGGATTAGTTAAGCTATGGACGATACCGGTAGAGATAGAGACGAGATCATGTTCGATATCATACGCTCCCCGAGCCCAGAGAATGAACCTGAAGATGATGGCTCACAATATCTGAACAATTCTGGTGAGGGAATATTTGAGGAAGAACCAAGAGACGAAGGCCACACAAACAATGATGGCGAAGGAGATGGTCTTCAATTAACAAAGACCGGTGAGGTATATATAAGGCCTGTGGTGATCATTACATGTATTAATTGATTTGTATATATATATATATATATTAATGAATCTTTCTTCTTTTAGCCCTCCGGATCTAGCAGATCTTCTTCAAGCAGGGCAGTACAAGGCCCGGCCAAAAGGTTGCAGCCTGGCATAAAGTACAACATCAATGAGATCAAACCATGTGGCGAACCGCTTGCTCCTAAAAAGAATGCGAACAGATTTACTCGTCAGTGCGGAGTTATTGTCAGGGACCAAATCCCGATCTCCGTTCAAGGATGGAATAAGCCAAAGGGAGTTCGAGGAGTTAGTTTTGTCGATGAAAGAGAAAAAGATCTGCTTTGGGAAATGCTCATGTCACATTTCACCGTACCAGAGCATTTGATAGATGCAGACCGGGAGAAAGTCAAGAAGAGTGTTCTTAGGAAGATGGCCTCACAATTCTGCAACCACAAGAAAAAAATATGGGCCGGCTGCGTCGCAGCAGGAAAGCAGACTCCAAAATTCACAGGACCACTGGAGAAGGCAAAAGATCACTGGGACTTATTTGTGGAGTTCAAGGAATCAGAAGCGGCAAATGAATGGTCGAGGAAAAACAAGATCAATGCTGAGAAAAAAAATTCACCATGTTCTAGGGCCAGTTGGCTACAAGACTGGCCGGCCCAAGTGGGATGAATCTGAGGAAAAGATGATTGCTGCAGGGGTCACTCCAAAAACATTGGGTTGGCCCGACAGGTGTAGGACTTGGTTTTATGTGCATGGGGGAAAGTTGGACCCAAAGACAGGGGAGATTATGGTGCTGGCAAGTCTAAAAGAAGCCTCGGACACTTTACTTGTTGAAATAGAAGTGGCTCGAACGGGGGTGTTCCAGCCCAAGAGAGAGAGAGAACGACAAGCTTACACGCACCCTCGGGAATCCTGAACACCCAGGACGAACACGAGGCAAAGGCGTTGTTTCGTGGGTTGAGGGGTTTGTGGACTGGAACAACACTTACAAAAGTCATGCGAGAAAGAAGAAGCGGGAGGAAGCCAAGAAGAAGCAGGATGCAGACAGCTTCAACAGGTATAATCAACGCACGCGGAGTTGGAATGCGCTTTCATGTGGCAGCAGGAGCAGATCGACACACTTAGCCTGGAAAGGGCGTCTCAGCGGTAGCAGCAAGCGGATCCAGCATTGGATAGCACCGTCCCATCTAGGCCGAAAAGCAGCGTGCGTTCCATGGGGGTCCCGGCCGATGATGCACTGCTGGCTAGATACCCCGTGGATGATATCAAAGAGACGACAACTTGTGAGCTACACATGAAACTGTAGAACATATCCATGAAGGCGGCGGACAGCTATGCTTTACCAAATCCCCCTGAAGCAACCTTCCATGGCAATCCGATTCTAGCTGGCTATGCTCGTGTCGGGGTGGATGAAGTGATGACAGGATATGACTCACTAGAGCTTGACTTTCCTGGAGGTGAAGGGGAGAAGACACTGGGAGAAGGCGGGCGTGGTGTCATTCTATGGAGAAAGGAATGCATCGTCTTTCCAAGGCCACCGACTCCTCCTCCAAGTCCGCCGCGTCAGCCGACTCCACCCGTCCTCGAGATGGAGCGCACCGCTAGTCTGCCACCGCGTCAGCCGACTCCAGCCCACCCCAAGACGGAGCGCACTGCTAGTCCGCCACCGCGTCAGCCGACTCCAGCCCACCCCGAGACGGAGCCCAGCGTGAATCCGCAATATTATCGATCTCTGCAGCGTCAGTGGACTCCCAGGCGGAAGGTAGGACCAAAGCAGAAACCCGAGCCTGTTGCCAAAAAGAAGTTGGCTTATGTGATGACTATCGAGGAAAACAACGCTGAAGTGGCTGCCCAAGTGAAGGCCCATTTTGCACCGAAATCGCCCCCGCCGGCAAAGGATAAAATATCTGAGAAAGTCTTACAACACTTTGTGGATCTTGCTAAACCGGCAGTGGATAGACCGCAATCAGACTATGAGCGCTCTGTTAAGAAGTCATATCGTGCACAAAAAGATAAGGAGTCGAGCCTTACAACAGGTAGTAGTAAAAGTGGGAAAATAGTTCCCTAGCTGGGAGAACAGGCAGTGCAATCGATCCCCCCGCTCAAGGTGAGTACCAATTTGGTGGTAACCGACGCTCATAGACAGATGGCTAGAGAGGCCGGTGTCACTGTTGAACAACTCCTAGGTATCAAGGATCTCCCCAGGATTGAAGAGGAGGAACTAGCATGGAAATACGTCCCCGGGAACCCTCTAGTCAGGCCTGAGGAGGTGCCGCTTCTACCAACGCAAATGCGCAGATTGCATGAATGGTACCTGCGAGAAATAAAGAACGGGCGAGCGAGCCTCATGGTGAAAGTCAAGCCAGAGCATTACTTCCATGGAAAAGATTTGTGGATTGAGTTTGAAGAAATGTTTCAGTTATTCAATCAAGACGGACTCGACAAATCTCTCGTCAGTTGCTATTGTTCGTAAGTGATTTCTTTCTGTAATTTAAGTCTCTAGTTGTGCTTGTTCATTGCTTGTAATTATCCTCACTATATTCTTTTGTGTGGTATTATGCAGAATGAAGATTTATGAAATGAAAAGAGATGGAGTCTATGGCATTGGGTTCATTGACCCAAATACCATTAATGAAACTGTGTTAAATAAGCACACAGAAGACATAGAGAGTAGCTTGCTAACGTTTTTGAAGGAACTAAATACCCAACAAGAAATACTACTTCCTTACAACTTCGGGTGAGTGTTACTGTCTTGTACTACAAATTCTATTTTGCTAAATAGATGTTAAGTGTAGTTGATGAGTTATGCACATCCCCGCTTATACAAACGTGTGCGCAGTTTCCACTGGATCCAGCTAATCATTGAAGTTGACGAGGGAATATTTGAAGTACTGGACTCACTACTTAAAGAACCTAAAGAGTACACCACCGTGAAGTTGTTGCTCGACAGGTACTTTCAATAATTATCGCACTATGTCGGCCTTTTTAGTTCATTTCCTGATAGCAAGTAATTAATAACTCCTTTATTCATTTTCTTTGCCGGGCAAGGTTTGGAAAAAGTTCATAACAGAGGTTGTCGGCCCATGGAAACCAAATCTGAAATGGTGGCGACCCAGGGTAATTAAGTAGTACTAGCTACGTCCGCGCATCTCTTTAATTCTAGTTTCAATACCATTCTCATGCTTGATTATTATCTGATTGAATTCTATTCTCGTAAAGTGCATGAGGCAGGCGCCGGGGAATAATTTATGTGCATACTATGTTTGCGAGAACATTCGCATTATGACGTCCGAAAGGAGCAATGCAAGAAATCTTTGGGTACGTAAACACAATTCACAATTCTTTTTATCCTGATCTAATATATATACACACAACTAATATATTCATATTGATATCCTTCTTTAAAGATGCAAGAGATTCGGGATCAGCTCCTACCAACGGACCGCATACGAGCAATTCAAGAGGAAATGGCGGGATTTTTGATATATGACGTGTACAGTATGTAGTAGCAGTGGAGGTGTTGTCTTATCAGTCAGCTCCGTGGCAGTGCACTCTGTTGTCATCCTTCGCGTGTGCCGCTCTGCTCGTGCTCTGTAGTGGCACTTGGCGACTGCAGTAGCGTAAAATATGTTTGAAATGAAAAAGAATCAAATGGAAAACACAAAATGAAAACAAAAAATAACCCCTAAACCCCTAAACCTTTATTCCCGGTTGGTGTTACCAACCGGGACTAAAGGTCCCCAGCCCCCGGCGCGCGCGGCCGGCCACGTGGCAGGGATTTAGTCTCGGTTCGTGGTCAACCGGGACTCAAGGGTGGGGGCCTTTAGTCCCGACTTATTAGTCCCGATTGGTGAACCGGGACTAAAGGCCCTTACGAACCAGGACTAATGGCCGATCTGTAGGATCGAAAGTAGGTCTAGAGGGGGCGATTAGAGTACTTGACCAAATAAAAATCTAACCTTTTCCCAATTTTAGTTGTGGGCAGATTTTAGCAATTAGCACAAGTCAAACAATCAACGAACACATGCAATTCTAAGAGTGTAGCAGCGGAAAGTAAAACATTGCATATGAAGGTAAAGGGAAGGGTTTGGAGAGTGCAAACGCAATGATGACCTGGAGATTTTTGGCGTGGTTCCGATAGGTGATGCGATTGTACGTCCACATTGATGGAGACTTCAACCCACGAAGGGTAACGTTTGCGCGAGTCCACAGAGGGCTCCACCCACGAAGGGTCCACGAAGAAGCAACCTTGTCTATCCCACCATGGCCATCGTCCACGAAGGACTTGCCTCACTCGGATCGATCTTCACGAAGTAGGCGATCTCCTTGCCCTTACAAACTTCTTGGTTCAACTCCACAATCTTGTCGGAGGCTCCCAAGCAACACTGTCGAGGAAAACCACGGCCACCTATGGGGCCAAGGGCCCCTTTTGGTTCGGCAAGGGGACTGAGCACGTTGCACAAAGAGCGGAGGAGGGCAGCGTAACGCGGCAGAGATCACACGGGCAGTTTTACCCAGGTTCAGGCCGCCGTGAGGCGTAAAACCCTACTCCTGCTTTGGTGGATTGATGGTGGATGGTGGTGGAAACGCAGTGCTCTTGCCCAGCAGGGTTGCCTCGGGGCGAGAGCAGCTACGCGCGTATGAGTGTACAGGGGTTCAAATCCTTTCTATGGTTGCCATGGGCCTCCTTTTATAGATTAAGGGGTCGCCACAGTGGCAAATCAGTCATTGTGTACTGATTAGATAGCGAACAATGCTATCATATCTACTCTGCAGACAGAGCAGTACGCATTAAATGCGCCGCTCAGTGTCACATCATGGCCTGCCCGGCACGCCTTGCCGGGCTGTTTGGCCACCTTCTCTCCTGTCTGCGTGACACGTTGCAGGACGGGTGTCATCTGGAGGTGATTCCTATAGGAAATGGCTGCCATGTGGCAAAAGGCAGCCACTTAGTCATCTTGGGGCTTGACACCGCACCAATTGATGACTTTGCGTCGCTGTGAGGTGGGGTGGTGAAGCCTTGGCAGGGTGTTTTGCCTTCGTATGCCCGGCAAGCTTGCCGGGGCGGTCTTGAGGCTTGCTTTCGGGGCAACCTTGACCTCGCCAGACTCTCCTACCCGGCAAGGGAGGTTTTACCTTAGCGGTGTCTTGCTTCTTGGCTTGACTTGGTCTTCTCAACTTGCCCTTTGATTCCTCAAAGAGCCTATCTCTTTATCTTGGTCTTTGTCTTGGATGTTGCAATCTTGCCGGGTTCGTGGCTCACTATCTGTGCACAAGTCAGGGGAAAACATACACCCCTGTTTGTGTACCCTGACAGAAGCCCCTGGGCCTGAGCCATACGTGTCGCTGGGCACGTTGGGTTAGGCCCCAAACAGTGCACGGACAAGTGGCAAAAGAAGGCCGCGCGCATGGTGGTCTGTTATGATGACCAGTAAATCCAACGTCCACTTCGCGCAATTACCGCGGGTCGTGGGGGCATGGGACTTGCTGCAGTTAATGTAAAACAGTAACTTTCTGAAGAGTCGCGTCCTTCCCCACGTCCTGTCCCTTAAGAGAGGAAAACGCGGAAGGGTACTGCTCATTCTTCGTCTGCCTCGCCTTCCCACCATCTTCCTTCTCAAGCCAAGCAACTGCTCTTCTTCCTCGCCCTCACCCTCCGCCACTCCCCTCTCCATTCCCTTCCCACATACCCGCAGCATCTTGGAGACATGGGGAAGAAAATCGCCGCCAGGGGGAAGCAGGCGACCGCGGTGAAGGAGGCGGCCGCTGAGGGGAGAAAGAGGGCGTCGGAGCTGGACAAGAAGTGGAGGGCATATGTCGTCTTCTTTCTGTCGAATCTAGATGGTGAAGTGCTTGAGGCAAGGTATGGTTATCTGTGGGGGAGGGAAGTCCCGAAAGGGCACGGCGCGCCCAAAGTTCTGGCGGAGGGGAAACAGGACCCGCCAGATTCGTACCAGTTCTTTTGCGCGTACTTCATCTGCAGCCTCTGTTCCCCTTTCTCGGATTTCTTGGAAGCAATGATGGTGATTTATGGCTTCCATCTCTTGGATTTCATGCCAAATGCAATGGCGTGCATGGCGATCTTTGCTCACTTGTGCGAGAATTTTATTGGAGTCGCCCCCAACGTTGATCTGTTCAGGCACTATTTCGTTCCGCGAGTGGAGAACAAAAACCATCGCTCCGGGAACATAAGTTGGATGCCACGGGTAGTGCCAAGGGAGAACTAGGATTACATCTCTAGCCAACAGCGCAGCAGATGGGAGGAGTGGAGAGGAGATTGGTGTTGGATCCAGGACGAGGAGGCCCCAGAGTTCTGCCAGGCGCGGACAGAATGCTTTGAGCGCAGTAATGACTGGAGGGAGCTTGGCCTCACCGATGATAGGCTCCTCCCGGCAATAAACAGGATCACCCGTTTGAAGGCTGCCGGGCTAACCGTTGAGCATGTGGGGGCCGACTTCCTTCTTCGTCATATCGCGCCGTTGGAGAAGAGGGACAGGTTTGCCTGGCTCTATGGGGATGCCGCAGATAGGATGAGATTACTTCCTGGCCTGGCCAACAACTTGTCAGTCTACGGCCATGCCTGGTTGTGCGACTAGCTGTTTGGCAGCTTCGAACTTTTAAAATTGCCCGCCAACATCATCCCTCTGAACATCAACTCTGCCAGGGACCAGATCTTGAAATGGATGCCGCATTGCGACGCTCAAGGAGTTGCAAGTGACTGGCAGTTACCCTCGCTCGACGAAGAGCTGGTGTGGTCCTCCACCCTAGTGGAAAGAGCTACCAGGGTGGAGGCCAATATGTACAAGCGCACCTCCAGGGTGGAGGAGGCGTACATCAGGAAGCGGCTTGAGGAGGATAGGGCATCCCGAGCTGCAACAGAGGCGAAGGCCGGGAAGGCAGCAAGGGTAAAGGAAAAGGCCAGAGACGAAAGTTCTTCCCGCGGCAGGGACAAGGCGCAAGTCTCGAAAGAGGTTGCCAGGGACGAGCCTGCCGGGGGCGAGCCTTCCGGGATCGAGGCCCTATATACCATGGTGGCAAAGGCTCTAGAGGAAGAAGAAGTTGAGGAGGCGGAGCAACCTGGAGAGGAGTGGCTCGCGGAAGGCCCTCAAGCCCCCAAGCCTGTCTTGGATCAACGCCCTCGTAGGCGGGCAGCAAACCGGGGAGCGGCAGTCTCTGATCCTGCGCCAGCCACCAAGAAGGTGAAGGAGACCACCTCCAGGAGCAGCATCCCCAAAGCCGTGCGCCGCCACTCTCCTCGGCTTTTCGGGGCCAGGGCCCCTCCTGCCAAGTAGCTAGCAGCCACAGAAGACGACTCCTTCTCCCAGTTGGATTCGAGCTCTTCACAGAGCTCATCTTCGTCGGAGCCCCCTGCGTCTCAGCAGGGCTCAATGTTGCCGGAGAGCTCAGCTCCCCCGCCCCAGAAGAGAAGCAGGGCATCGTCTCCGCCTGTTGATTTTATACTGAGCTCCATGCTCATCGACGAGGAGTAAGAAAGAACTTCCTCCCTTCCTTGCTATTATTTCCGCATGTTTCCTTGCTTGTTGACGAATCTTTGCTTGCCGGCTTTGTCAGGGAGGAAGAAGAAGAAGAACAGCCCCTCATTCACCGGACCAAGCAGCTCAGACGCACGGAGCTACCGAGGACGATGGAAGGGACGAGCTCGGCAGGGGACGACTCAAGTCCCCCGGCATCAAGCCCCCAGTCCAGCCCCCAGCTTGAACGTGCAGGGGTGGTTCCTCCCGTTTGGAGTGACTGAGGGGAACTCCCCACCACTGAAGACAAAGGAGGAGAAGGAACCACCCTGGAAGAGCCTTTCCAGGAGGGGCCCACTCTGCCCCTCGATCGGGTCGAGGGATCCCCGCCAAGGGTCTCCACAAAAGAGTCCGGCCTTGGCCCGGCAACTAACTTTGCCGGAGAGACTGAAGCTTCCGCCCGGCAAACCTCTCCGGGTAACTTATTCGCTCTTCTTTCCCTGTTCCTTTTCATTATCTAGCTTCGTACTCCTGACTTGTTAACAATCTGGTATTTCTGTCATTGATTACTGGATCTGCTTGCAGCCCCTCTAAGCGAGGAGCCAGATTTGCTGGATGAGTTGGCCAGCATAGGGAAGGACGCCGCGAAGGAGGCTGCCAAGATTGCTGCCACGGAAGGGTAGGAACATGCTACCGGTGTTGCCCTGGGGCCCCTGAAGGAGTCTGAGAAATCCCTCGATAGCACGTCTGGATCAGGGGTGGTGATTGAAGAGAAGATACCTCTCCAAACCACGGGTCCCCTTCCCCTGTTCGGCACCCCGGCGGGGGCCCCGCCATCATCTTCGAGCCACCTGGCGCTGGTGCTCGCACAGCCCGGGCTTGGAGCCCCCGGTTCATCAATGGTGACGAGCATGAAACTTGACAAAGATCTTCAGCGCATTCTGGCGTCGCTGTACCAAGGGGTCGAAGAGGTGGATGACTCTGTCGCCGTCGCATTGGATTTGTCCTTCATGGAGTCCGTGGCAACGGGCATCAAGGAGATGCGGGATCGGCACAGCCAAAAATGGCAGGAGTTCAAGGAGCAGCGCAAGTCCGCCAACGAGGTAGGCCAGAAGCTGAAGGACAAAGGTGCCGAGCTGCGCAATTGGCACGGCAAGTAGTTCCAGGTCCTCTTGAGGTAGCTGGAGACAGTCTCAATGGCGAGGGAAGATGTCATTGCTCGGGAGGCGTGCCTGGCGGACCGCAAAGTGCTTCTGGACGCCAGGGAGTAGGACATTTCTCTCCAGGAGGAGAGGCTCGAAGCTGCCCTCCGCGCCAAGGATGATGATCTGGAAGTCCTTGTGCAGCAGCACACCAAAGAGCTGGAAGACAAGCACAAGGCCGCCCTGGATGCCCTTACTGTCGACTCTGCCGCTCGGCTGCAGAAGCTTGCCGATGACCTTACCGCTGCCTCTTCCGCCAAGGTGGACCTCGACTAGCAGGTAGCCGAGCTGACGGAAAAGCTTGCTGGGAGTGCCAAGGAGGTCAAGACTCTCAGGGAGGAGACGCGAAAAGTAGAGATCCTCTTAAAGGATGTGCAATCGCGGCTCTCCTCTAAGAGCCAAGACCTCGAGAGCGCCAATGGCACCATCGAAGATCTGAAAGCCAGGATCGGCACCCTGGAGAGCTCGGCAGAATCCAGCGGGACCCGTGAGCAGCAGCTGATGAAAGACCTGGACGCCGCGAAGCACCTCCGGAAGGATGCAAAGGACAAACTGGCAAACCAGTCTGAGCAAGTTGACCTCTGGATCAAGAGCTTGATTGATGTTGCTGAGCGCCTCACTGCCCAGACCGTAGCGATGGGCATGGAGGGGCCAGTCTACTTGGCCAGCAAGCAGGAGGCCCCCAGTGTTAAGCTAGGGCCTTCTTTAATGAGCTAATTGACAAGCTGAAGGTGCATGAGGAGGGAAGAGATGGTCGCTTCGAGGCTGAATCCCGGAAGCTTGCCCGTAATTCCCTCTTCATGGTTTTGAGCAACATCGCCTGCCGCCACCCAGACCTCGACCTTGCCGACGGCTTCAGGAAGCCGCCGCGTGGCGCGGATGTTTCTACTGCCGAGGAGAAGGCCACCCCTTTCGCCGACAGGGTTCTTGGCATTCCTGTTGCTCCCCGAGGTCGCAAGGACCGGTCTTGAATCATGCCCACTGCTGCGTTGTTCTGTAATCAAAACATGATGCATGCTCTGTGTTTAGACATCATACTATTTATGCTCGCGTGAAACTTGATGTCTTTGTTAAATCTGAACTACGTGTTTTATCCCTTTTGAATGTTACCCCATTGGTGTTCGCATGATTAATCTCTATGCACGCTCTGGTTGCCTGCCGGTATCATATTGCGCGAAAGTCGTAAGGGTCTGTCCCTTAACATTTATCTTGGCGTGGATGCGTCCCTGCAGGTTTTTCCTTAGTAGTTTCCGACGAAGCCACCCATCCCGCGAGCAGGCTCTGAACGGAATGAGGGTGCAGACAAGAATCTAGCAAAGGTACCATCTTGTGAAAGATTTCTTCACATGAACACTCCCGCATTCAAGGGATAAACAAACGCAAATTCTTGATTTACAAGTAAAGCAAAGATTGAGTAAACTTAGCTCTTATTCATGCTTCCATCTACTCCTTTCGGCTGCGGCCACTTGCTGAGCTCGCACGTTCCGGGAAGGGTGGTGCCGCACGTATATCGACTCCTAGCTCCGGGCAAGGGTCGGCTAGAAGTATATGTATCTTGTGGGTGGCAGGACGCAACGTTTAGGCATGGCCGGTTCCTCTCCCCTCCTCTTCACACTTTTCAATCAATCCATCGGTGGTTGGCACGAAAGTCACGCCAGCGCAGACGGCCTTGCTGGAGCATACTTGCCGGGGCGTCAACCAACGGATTTGCACCGGCGTTCTACTTAGGATTTTCCCAAGCAGGTTAAATGCTGGACCGAGGATCGCGCGGGCTCATCAACGTTGATGATGATAAAACCCAGAGTAGCTCGATTGTCAATAAGTGAGAGTGGCAGGGAGAGAAATTCAATACCCTTGAACATCGCTCCTTTTCCCGAACAGGGCTCGCTGGGCGTTCCTGCTATCTGATCCGTTCGGGACGGTACTGTCGCCCTTGTCGCTAGCTTCCGCCGTCACTGTGACCACGGCGTACGGAGGTGGCGGAGATTGGACGATGTCGGCGGCGGAGCGGTGGAGCTCTCCGGCTCCACCCCCGCCATTCCTTCGGGTGCGGTGAGTGGTGACGCCATTGATGAAGAAGATGGCGGTGAAGGTGGCGTGCAACGTACACTTCTCGGGTTCGCGCAAGTGCAATCACCCTACCTGGTGCGCCAAAGATGTCGTGGGAAACCACGGCCACCTATGGCGCCAAGGGCCCCTTTTGGTTCGGCAGGGGGACTGAGCACATTTCACAAAGAGTGGAGGAGCGCAGCGTAGCGCGATAGAGATCACACGGGCAGTTTTACCCAGGTTCGGGCCGCCGCGAGGCGTAAAACCCTACTCCTGCTTTGGTGGATTGATGGTGGATGGTGGTGGAAAGGCAGCGCTCTTACCCGGCAGGGTTGTCTCGGGGCGAGAGCAGCTACACGCGTATGAGTGTACAGGGGTCCGAATCCTTTCTATGGTTGCCATGGGCCTCCTTTTATAGATTAAGGGGTCACCACAGTGGCAAATCAGTCATTGTGTACTGATTAGATAGCGAACAGTGCTATCATATCTACTCTACAGACAGAGCAGTACGCATTAAATGCAACACTCAGTGTCACATCAATGCCTGCCCGGCACGCCTTGCCGGGCTGTTTGGCCACCTTCTCTCCTGTCTGCGTGACACGTCGCAGGACGGGTGTCATCTGGAGGTGATTCCTATAGGAAATGGCTGCCATGTGGCAAAAGGCAGCCACTTAGTCATCTTGGGGCTTGACACCGCATCGATTGATGACTTGCGTCGCTGTGAGGTGGGGCGGTGAAGCCTTGGCGGGGTGTTTTGCCTTCGTATGCCCCAGCAGGCCTGCCGGGGCGGTCCTGAGGCTTGCTTCCAGGGCAACCTTGACCTCGCCAGGCTCTCCTGCCCGGCAAGGGAGATTTTCCCTTAGCGGTGTCTTGCTTCTTGGCTTGACTTGGTCTTCTCGACTTTCCATTTGATTCCTCAAAGAGCCTATCTCTTTATCTTGGTCTTTGTCTTGGATGTTGCAATCTTGCCGGGTTCGTGGCTCACTGTCCATGTACAAGTCAGGGGAAAACATACACCCCTATTTGTGTACCCCGACAAACACCTAACCAATCTAGGAGACACCACTCTCCAAAAGGTAATAGATGTTGTGTTGATGATGAACTCCTTGCTCTTGTGCTTCAAATGATAGTCTCCCCAACACTCAACTCTCTCTCACAGATTTGGATATGGTGGAAAGATGATTTGAGTGGAAAGCAACTTGGGGAAGGCTAGAAATCAAGATTCTTGTGGTAGGATTGGTATATCTTGATCTCAACACATGAGTAGGTGGTTCTCTCTAAGAAAATATAAGCTGGAAGTGTAGGCACGTTCTGATGGCTCTCTCACATATGGAGAAGGGGGTGGAGGGGTATATATAGCCTCCACACAAAATCCAACCATTACACACATTTGACTCAACTCGGTCAGACCGAATAGAAGAACTCGGTGAGACCGACTCAGTTCAAAATGTGAACGTTAGGAATCTCGGTGGGACCGACTAGAACAACTCGGTGGGACAGATGTGCTAGGGCTAGGGCAAAACCTCATCTCGGTGATGCCGATTGCATGAACTCGATGAGACTGATTTCAGCAAAGAGCAAACAGAGAGTTGGTCAAGCAAACTCGGTGTGACCGATCGCTCATTTCGGTGAGACCGAAATGTTACATAAGGGAAACGAAGAGTTTGTAGGGCCATCTCGGTGAGATCAAGATCCGTATCGGTGTGACCGAGGTGTTAGGGTTTCTGGTAGTGGCTATGTCAAATGAACTCGGTGGTGCCGGATAGGAAAGTTCTGTGGGGCCGAGTTTGACTTTAGGTTTTGGACATATTTGGAATGAGAAAGTGGTTGAGGGCTTTGGAGAAATATCACGAAGCATTTTGAGCAAGTAGACCATTAAGCAACACCTCATCCCCTTTTAATAGTATTGGCTTTCCTATGGACTCAATGTGATCTTGGATCACTAAAATAGAAATGAAGAGTCTTGAGCTTTTGCCAGTATGTGTCCTTAGCATTTTGAGGGGTCCACATCTCTAGTCCATGCCATGCCATTCATTGAACTTTCTGAAATATCAAACTTGAATGGATATTAGTTCAATGAGCTATATGTTGTTATGAATTACCAAAACCACCCGGGGATTAGTTGCACTTTCAATCTCCCCCTTTTTGGTAATTGATGACAACATATAGATCAAAGCTTTGACAAGTGATAATATGAATGGAATACATTGTCGCTTTGAGAAGTATGTGATAAGCAAGAGCTCCCCCTTAATTTGTGCATTATTTAAAATTTGCTTTTGAATGCAAATGCACAATCGATTAGGATCATGGGTCACTCTTCCATGTCACATACATCTTGGTGGAGCGCTCAAAATGATAAGAATTAAATAACATGCACTCATCACCAAGGATACAACTGATTGATCATACACAAACATTCATGGATATAATCATGCAAGCACACATTAAGCATAATATGATCAAACACATGATCACATAAGTGTCTCATGAGCATAACACAAATTGTAGAAGGAGTGGCAACAACCAAACAACCAAAGTAGCAAGAGTAGCAAGGCAAATAAAACCAACAAAAAAAGCAAAAGGCACTCTCTCTCGAAGCCTATGATCTATACACTTTCTCCCCCTTTGGCAACAAGTTACCAAAAAGGTTCGAAAATGTATAGTGCTATATGACACTCTATGCACGATCTCCGGGAGCTCCTGAAGAGGTATTCTGGCTTGTCGCTCCGGTGTGCGTAGACGGCATGGAGAGGAGTCCACCAACAAATGCCTCTGAGAAAGTCTGTGGCGCTGGAGGAGTTGACACTGGAGGGGCAACTATGGCAGTGGCTGCAGGTGCTGAAGTGGTAGTCCTGGAGTCTCTGGCAACTGGCACAGCTGATGATCTTTGTGCCCTTGGCACTCTCTGAAATGTGTCTGTTGTGGGTCTGTCATCCCTGTCCTCAACATCCTCTTGAAGCTTCTCCACAATGGTTTGAATATCTGTGACCTTCACATCAAGGTCATGCATCCTAGTCTCAATAATCCTCTCAAGACTCTCCTGATTCTGAGACAAGGTGGCCAAGCTTTTCTCAATCCTCACGGTAGCATCAATTAGATAACTGAGCTGATCTTGCTTGGACTTGAGTAGCACTGTGGAAGCATCTGGTGCACTTGCTATCTTTGCTGCTTTTGCAGCCTTTGCCTTCTCTATCTTCTCATGGGCTTCAGCACAAGTAGGATGTGATGCATCCATGACAACCTCGTTGTCCTCAAAGTCTAGCCGCAGGGGTAGATGATCTTTATCAAGTAGATATGTCCCAGTTCCCACCTTGGAATTGATCAATGTCTGGATGTGTGGGGCATATCCACAAGACCTCTTCTGGTCGGCTGATGTCCTCTTCACTGTCTCAACAATCAAGCTCATGACTTTGAATTTATATGGGACATCAAACAAATGAAGCAAATTGATGGAGTGACCACGTATCATCCTGTGATCTCCAGACTTGGGCAAAAGAGTATGCCTCAAGATGGTGTTCATTGTGGTCAAACCAGCAAGCAGATAGTAAATAGAACCAAACTTGTGTGTCTCCAAAGCTGCGTCAGGGATTGGCTTGCACATGTTAGCCATGGAGTTGTGATCCTTCTTAGGTTTGCTATATACATCAAGATCATTCTCTTCTTCCTTGGGGGCATTGATCAGCTTGGCCCATTCAGAGATTGTTGACTGGTATCTGGTTCCTTCTGTCATCCACACTACCTTACCATCAGGGTAGAAGTGGTCAGTGGAGTAGAATTGCATTATCATCTCATCGTTCCACTTTGTCAACTTCTGACCAACAAACTTGTTAACTCCATTCATCCTGAAGCTCTCATGCACATGGGGAAAGTAATCTTCATTGTCATCGATGTATTCCCAATCGGCCCATTTCATGTCACAAACTATGGGCTTCTTGTCCAACAGAACAGTCTCATAGAAGTCCTGCTGTTCTCTGGTATGGAAACGATAGTCCACAGCAGTCCTTCTCCTTGTGGCATAAGGATCAGTTTGCCTCCATAGTCTCAGACCATGATCCTTCCTCAACTTCATGTTTTCTGCCACAGGATGATCATCATTATGATCTGGGATCTTGGGCTTCAGTTTTCTGAGCACTAGTGGCTCATCATCTTCCTGAACTTCAGGCACTGGGGCCTTGTTCTTCTCTGCAACTGATATATTCCTTGTTGATCTCTTGGGAGCTGTTGTCTTGGGGGCTTGAGCTGGAGCTGAGGGCTTGAGGGCAGACTTGGGCTTTGAAGGTGCAGCCCCAGTCTTGATAGCATCTGCCATCAGCTTCTGTGTCTTGGCAGGAGGGGCAGCAGGCTCTTCCTCCTCCTCTTCTTCTTCCTTAGAAGAGTGTCTCTCAAATTCTGCCATTGGATCTACCAGTTTGCACCATCTTCCTCTTTTCCTCTCTTTCTTCTCTTTTCCAGCACCACTTGCTGGCTATGCTTGCTCTTGAGCTATAGTGGATTGCCTAGCTTTAGACATAGGATTCCTCTTAGCAGGAGCCTTTTTGGAAAGGCCTGGCTTGGTAGCAGCAGCAGCAGCATACTCTTTCTTGAGCACCTTCTTCTTGGAGGTCACTTCCTCCTCAATCACAAAATCTTCATCTTCACTCTCAGAAGTTCTTTTCTTCCTTTGCCTAGTAGCTGCCTTAGGCAAGTTGCTGGGAGTGCTCCTACTCCCCTCATCATAGCTACTATTGGGACTAGTGCCCTCACTGAGATTGAGCTACTCTTTAGACTTATTCTGACTGTCACTGCCTTCTGACATTGCTGCAACTGGCCCTGTGAATAGATGGGTGTGGATAGAGTAGATGAGCATCACAAAATACAGCTTGTTTTTGCAAAAATTGAAACAAAAACTTAACTTTAGTTTTCTGCAGAAAGCATTTCGGAGCTACCAATTTGACAAACTCGGTGACACCGAAGCACTAAAAAAGTCTAAACATGAAGTTTTGGTCAGACCGAGATGCAGTCCGGCGACTCTGAGATGCTAGGGTTTCACTAAGAAAGTGATTTTGGTCTCATCGATTAGTACACTTCGGTCAGACCGAGTTGTACTTAGTGCAATGGCCAGGGCCAATCGGTGTGACCGAAACATTCAGATCGGTCGGTCCGAGATGGGTTCAGCGGAAACCTAACCCTATGTTTTTGCATCAAATCTATTCTAAAGGATTTCTTTGCTGGATAGGATGATCTCATACGTGGCAAGAATACAGGCAATGTACTTTGTGCAAGAATCAGAGTAAAGGATAGCACAAAGGGTCGAATCCGTACCCTAACTCGGTGACAGATCACTACGGCGGCAACGGTGGTGAAGATACCCGTTGACAGCGACGGATACCAGCGGCGGAGGCTCACTGGCAGAGACGGCGATGATCCGGAGACCAAGGGGTAGCATTGCTGGGGAGGCGCGGGCGAGTGTGTTTGAAGAAATTTCCAAACTTTGAGCCGCGGTATATATACCCAGACGCTGTCGGTGGCGCCGAGTGGAACATCTCGGTGGCACCGAGATGCAAAACTGCTAGCAGTTGCTGCAACTCGGTGTGACTGAATCATTCTAATCGGTGGCACCGAGATGAAAACCTAGATCAACTTACTGATTTCGGTGAGACCGGGTTGGATAAGTTGGTCTGACCGAAAATCATTAAGAGGTTTTGGAAGTTAAGCCCTTGACGGATCGGTGGCTCCGAGTGCTCCTCACCCGAGGGTCCGAAAGTGACTTGTTCAAATTTTGTGATGTAGCATGAATAGAGTTTGAGACGAGAAAAAGCATAGATAGCTAGAGGGAGTACTTAGGCATTCTTGTCCATCCATTTGGCAAAAGAAAAACCAAACAATCAAAACAACAAATGGATGTCCTCGAATGGAGAAAATTATGCAACCAACATGCTCACGCAATAAGATAGCAAATAAAACATGTGGCAAAGCATGCACATACACTCTAGCATCTATCAAGTAATTGGCGATGTCTAGGTCATCTATATATGAGTATATTGACTTAGGAGTCAAATGAGAACATTTGATCATAGGTCATACTCATCGTTTAAGCACAAGTGGGGTTACCACTTTTACATAAAGCATTGTTGTGTTCACACCATTAGAGTTGCTTTGGCTCAATTCTTAGAGTAAAGCTCCCCCTAGATGTGATATCCCCCCTAAGAGTGATGAACTAACCTTGGGTTTTGTCGATGATTACTTCATGTAGATGTTGAAGATGTGGATGCTCAATGTTGATGTAGATCATTTGCAGCAATCCATTGGAGTGTTGCACTTTCAATACCTACATGGGTTAGTCCCACAAAGAACATACAAGGATATCCATAGACATAGAGTGAAATACACATATGATGATGTCCATGAAAGCATTAGGTTACCTTGTCCTTGTCTTACCACAAGAGGGTTTGTGACTCCATGAACTAGTGCAAGATATGAAGGTTGATTGCACTTGTCCTAGCCAAAATGAATATGAGTGAAGTATGTTGGTGAAGTCACGCTCAAGAACACTCTAGTTCTTCTTCTTTGGGATCCACATCAACTTGATGGGAATCCTTGGAGTTGTAGTCGTACTTGATAAAGTGGAACTTGACATAGTCTTGGGAACCCACTTGACCATGGCCTTAGGAGCTTCTCCAAATGAATCAATCTCTTCTTGAAGCTTGTCCTTGCCTTTTAGCTTGTGGACTTGTGGTGGAAGATCATCTTGAGCTTGTGTTCCCTTGAAAGAAGTGGGGTCATACTTCTCTTGTTGAGGAACAAACTTTGTCTTGGGGTATTGATCTTCTTCCCACTCAACTCCATTGGCATTGAACTTTCGTTCAAAACCAACACGTTGATTCTTCCGGTGCCTTCCTTGCTTGCGTACAACTTCCTCAAATTGCTTACTTCCGGCAAGGCTCTTGTAAACACCTTTCTCTATAATTCCCTTCAATAAACTATTTTCTTGCTCAAGTGTAACTTGGCTAAGAGAATCATTAGTGGAATCAAGAGAACTACTAGAAGCAACAATATTGGATTTAGCATTGTTATTATTACTACTAGAAGAAGAATCTTTCTTGCTCTTGTTGCTAGATTTTACTTGTGGCATATAAGTAGACAAAACTAAATGCTTGGCAATGTAAGAAGAACTCTTCTTTCGAATATCATCATTGATTGCCTTTAGGAACCCATGCTCTTGCTCTAAATTTAGCTTCTCGAAGCGTAGCTTCTCATGAGTCCTTAGGAGCTCTCTATGATCCTCTAGAGTTGTTTCATGAGCTAACTTAAGAGTGTGTAGTTCTTTAGTTAGACACTCAGTCTCCTTCTTATCATTGTCATTCATTTCATCTTGATTAGCATGATTAATAGCAATTTCATCATAGTTTTCATCACTAGTATTGTCAACAAGTAAATCATCATCACCTAGCAAATCATCTTCATCACTATTGAAGTCAACATACTCGGCGTGTGATACCTTAGGGCCTTTAGCCATGAAGCATCTTCCAATTCCTTCATTTGGTGAGTCAAATATGTCGTAGGAGTTGGATGACACAAGTGCAAGACCCGCAACACCTTCATCTTGAGTATATTCAGAGTCAGAGTGGTAGCTTCTCTCGGAGTAGTTGTCGGAGTCAGAACCGGATACCCATTCACCAACGTGAGCTTGATATATTCATCTTGTGTAGCTCTTTGATGACTTGTCCTTCCTTTCCGAATCCTTGCTTCGACGAGAGGGTCTTCGTTCATAACGATCATCTCTACTCCTTCTCTCTCTTGGTGGTGATTCATCTCTTTTACTCCTCCTTTTTGGTGAATCTTCTCTTTTCTTGTAGGGAGCCGTACACTCATTTGAGTAGTGTCCGGGTCTTCCACAATTGTAGCAATTACGATCACGACTAGAAGATCTTTTGTCATTATAGGATCTTGACTTGGAGCTTCTCTCTTTGCTTCTATTCTTGTAGAACTTGTTGAAGTTCTTCACCATTAAGCTCAATTCTTCATTGGAGACTTGCTTCTCACTTGATGTTGTAGGAGCATCACATGAAGCTTTGTAAGCACCACTTGACTTGTTGTGGAGCTCTTCCTTATCCTTGAGTGACATCTCATGAGCAACAATTCTACCAATGACTTCCGTGGGCTTGAGATCTTTGTAATTGGGCAACATTTGGATCAAGGTGCACACAGTGTCATATTTTCCATCCAAGGCTCTTAGGATCTTCTTGATGATGAATTTGTCTATCATCTCTTCGCTTCCTAGGCCGGTAATCTCATTTGTGATGAGAGCAAGCCTAGAGTACATCTCAGCGACTCCTTCACCATCCTTCATTTTGAACTTGTCAAATTGATTTTGAAGCACATCCAATTTGGATTCCTTGACGGACTCGGTACCTTCGTGCATATCAACCAAAGTATCCCAAATTTCCTTTGCATTCTCAAGATGGCTGATTTTGTTGAATTCTTCGGGGCTCAATCCATTGAAGAGAATATCGCAAGCTTGAGCATTGTATTGCAACATCTTCAATTCTTCTCTGGTGGCTTCATGATCTGGTTCTTTTCCATCTTCAAAGAATTCACCTTGCAATCCAATACGCACAACAGCCCAAACGGCGGGGTTATGACCAAGAATATGCATTTTTCATCTTATGCTTCCAACTAGCAAAATTAGTACCATCAAAGTAAGGACCTCTACGGTGATAATTTCCCTCGCTAGATGCCATACTCTCCTAGGTTGTGAAACCAAGGCTATGATCACCAAAACTATGGAAATTAAGGCAAATGCAGACCAAAGCTCTGATACCACTTGTAGGATCGAAAGTAGGTCTAGAGGGGGGATTAGACTACTTGACCAAATAAAAATCTAACCTTTTCCCAATTTTAGTTGTGGGCAGATTTTTGCAATTAGCACAAGTCAAGCAATCAACCAACACATGAAATTCTAAGAGTGTAGCAGTGGAAAGTAAAACATTGCTTATGAAGGTAAAGGGAAGGGTTTGGAGAGTGCAAACGCAATGATGACACGGAGATTTTTGGCATGGTTCCGATAGGTGGTGCTATCGTACGTCCACGTTGATGGAGACTTCAACCCACGAAGGGTAATGGTTGCGCGAGTCCACGGAGGGCTCCACCCACGAAGGGTCCACGAAGAAGTAACCTTGTCTATCCCACCATGGCCATCGTCCACGAAGGACTTGCCTCACTTGGGTAGATCTTCATGAAGTAGGCGATCTCCTTGCCCTTACAAACTTCTTGGTTCAACTCCACAATCTTGTCGGAGGCTCCCAAGCGACACCTAACCAATCTAGGAGACACCACTCTCCAAAAGGTAATAGATGTTGTGTTGATGATGAACTCCTTGCTCTTGGGGTTTAAATAATAGTCTCCCCAACACTCAACTCTCTCTCACATATTTGGATATGGTGGAAAGATGATTTGAGTGGAAAGCAACTTGGGGAAGGCTAGAAATCAAGATTCTTGTGGTAGGATTGGTATATCTTGATCTCAACACATGAGTAGGTGGTTCTCTCTCATAAAATGTAAGCTGGAAGTGTAGGCACGTTCTGATGGCTCTCTCACATATGGAGAAGGGGGTGGAGGGGTATATATAGCCTCTACACAAAATCCAACCGTTACACACATTTGACCCAACTCGGTCAGACCGAATAGAAGAACTCGGTGAGACCGATTCAGTTCAAAATGTGAACATTAGGAATCTCGGTGGGACCGATGTGCTAGGGCTAGGGCAAAACCTCATCTCAGTGGCACCGATTGCGTGAACTCGGTGAGACCGATTTCAGCAAAGAGCAAACAGAGAGTTGGTCAAGCAAACTCGGTGTGACCGATCGCTCATTTCGGTGAGATCAAAATGTTACAAAAGGGAAACAGAGAGTTTGCAGGGCCATCTCGGTGAGACCGAGATCCGTATCGGTGTGACCGAGGTGTTAGAGTTTCTGGCAGTGGCTATGTCAAATGAACTGGGTGGTGCCGGATAGAAAAGTTCTGTGGGGCCGAGTTTGACTTTGGGTTTTGGACATATTTGGAATGAGAAAGTGGTTGAGGGCTTTGGAGCAATATCACTAAGCATTTTGAGCAAGTAGACCATTAAGCAACACCTCATCCCCTTTTAATAGTATTGGCTTTCCTATGGACTCAATGTGATCTTGGATCACTAAAATAGAAATGAAGAGTCTTGAGCTTTTGCCAATATGTGTCCTTAGCATTTTGAGAGGTCCACATCTCTAGTCCATGCCATGACATTCATTGAACTTCCTGAAATATCAAACTTGAATGGATATTAGTTCAATCACTGGTACAGCGAGGTGCTATACAAACGGTTTTTAACCCCTTTCCGCGACAGCGTTCTGAACCGTCGCCTAGTGAGTGACTGCGATAGGGGGGTCCTTCCCACACGACCCAGAAACCGTCGGGGATATGCCCTCCTGGCACACACGCTCGGCAAAATGAGGTCGTGTGCGACCGGTGAGTGATCAAATACGGTTATACGTACAGTAGTGCTAAAAAATACAATTATACAGGTGAAATCGTTTCCGGTCGTAAGTACATCCCACACAGTCAGTCCCCGCTAAACGTTTCCATTCGTATGTACATTCCACACAGTCAATCCAAGGAATACGTTTCCGTTAGTATGTATATCCCACACAGTTAATCCAAGAAGTACGTTTCTGTTTGTATATACATCCCACACAGTCACTCCAAGGAAAACATTTCCGTTCGTAGGTACATCACACACAATTTTCCCCATTAAATCGTTTGTGATAGCGTTGCCATTGCACACGATATTAACAATTTTATCGTGTGCGTTACCAAATGCATCACACACGGTGCGTAGAAGAAACTGTGTGGCAAAGGATGTCCATCAAACACAATTTTTATGTGGTAAACGTTTGCGCAAGGTGGCCTAATGCAAACAGTTTTCAAGAGGATGTCGTGTGTGATTTTTCATTGATCCAACACGGTTTATTCCTAGAAACAGTGTGCGTTGCCTGAGGTCATTGCCCACGGTGTTTTCTCAATAATTGTTTCCAATAGAAAAACCCAATTAGCAGGCTAATTGCCCTATTATTAATAATCCATTTATTAATCTAATTGGCATTTCATATTAAGCACACAATATATTTCATTTCCATATTAAGGAAGCAGGATTTCATAATTGAAATACATCAGAGTACAACATCATATAGCTTCAGCACTCAGCTACCCCATTACACAACTGCACCAGCACCAAGTTTCACATGCAACATCTACAACCTTTCGGAATTAGCATCATAGATGGAACATAGACAAATGAATCTCATCTAGAAAACTGCTGAAGCGGAAGGCGAATATTGAGCCTTCATTGATGTTGAAGGTCTTTGCAACTTTAGGCCAGTGCCTGTGGATGATTGACCGTCCATCCTTCGTCCTCTTCAAGAACACTTCAATATTGAACTGTGGGTGTTGTATGAAAACCTTCCTTGCCTCCTAACCATACAGGTGGTTCGAGAGGTAATCATCAGTGAACTGCTTTGGAAAGGCCTGAAAACAAGGATATGCATAAATATCTTCTCGAGAATTGAAATGGCGCAAAGGAATTAAAAAGACAAGGTATAACAGTTAGTACCATCCCGTAGTGAACTGATGTCTTCTTCATTGTGCAGACAAAGATCTTGTTGTTTTTTGTCGCTGATTTCTTTATCGTAACAATCTTTCTGAGTGTCTTGACTTGACTGATATTAATGGACAACTCATTTCCACATATGCAAAAAGGGTCAAACAGTGGGTCAAAACCTCTGACACCAGGACCTACATGTGCAAGACCAAATTTTTAAAAACCTAATATTTAAAAACAAGAAGTGGAAAGGTGTGTTATTAACTGCAACAGGCCTAATATTTAAAAACAAGCAAACAGAGTCATTCAAACTTGTATTGTGCAGGTCTAAGTACACTAGTTATTGGCCCTGTTTGGATCCATGGGGTAGAGTTAGTTTGAGCTAGTTTGGGCTCAAATAGCCCTAAAGTATCCAAACATGAGGGCTAGTTTCAGCTAGTTGCATCAAACCCACCCAAAACAACTATCCCACCCAAGAGGTGTTGATTGGGGCTAGTTCTCCTAGTGCATTTATTGTCAATCTAACACTGTCATCCAAATACCTCTTTGGCTAGAGTTAGTTCAGGGTTAGTCATTATTGAGTATCATTGTTATTTAGGAAACGTAGGATAGCGTAGGATTTATTCTACCTTGACTTGTACTCCAAGATGACCATGTACTCCTTTATATATGTCCACGAGGCTCAAGCAATACAATCAACTATTCCACCAATCTCTCTCTCTCTCCCTTTTAACTGTCATGAGCTAGAAACTAACTCTAACCTCTAGCTAAGTTAGAGTATCCAAACAGTGCCATTGTTAAATCAAATGGAAAGGCATGTTCAATACTTCCTCTGGTCCTTTTTACTCTGCATATAAGAATTGTCTGAAGTCAAACTTCATAAAGTTTGACCTTATTTATATGAAAAAATATCAACATCTAGCATGCTAAAGTTATACAATATGAAAATTTAAGTCATGACACATGTACTAATATTTTATATCATATTGTGAATGTTGGTATTTGGTTCTATAAAGTTGGTCAAACTTTAAGAGGCCTGACTTTAGACAAATCTTATATGCGAACTAAAAAGATTCGAAGGGACTACAACATGCTTAACAGCAACCAAATATAGTCATTCATAGAGCTATTGTTAAATTTGGTATTGATGAAATTGAACTGCACAGTTCATACTAGCACATATAGAACATCACACTGTTAATAGCTGAAATAAACAAGGCATACTACGAACAACCAGAGATGGCAATTGAAACTGGACATATGCTAACTACAAACAACCGAACAACCATAAACCGTAGAAATAAACAAGGAGTAATGCAAACAACCTAATATAGCAATAAATACTGGACAGGTTCTCACTATAAAAGGGGTTCGAGAAAGCAAATCATGGTTTTCCTCACTTGTCATAGATTGGCTCCTCCTCGTGGTCACCGTCGATGAGGTCTGACTTGCCAGCTGAGGATCCCAGGCCAGCGTCACAGAACGTGTCATTCAGAAATGACAAAAGGGGCTCCATGGTGATGAAGGATGGTAAATTTGTTCATAACGAGCCGCAGGAGATCAGTGGCAGGGCCATCGATGAGGTCGACGGCTGTCGAACCCAAAGGGTTGGGGGTGGGCAACTTAACCTGTGACATAACCCGCGTCAAGCCATCGGTGTCGACGACCTCGATGTCATAGCCAGCGTCCGCGACATGCCAGAATACTCTAGCCCGCTGATTGAAAGGCTCAATCTAGGTCCAGTCATCGTCGTCAGCTTCCTCGGCGGCCACCTCGCCGACGTCGGGCGAAGAGGCCACGGTAAAGCTCTTTTGGGCCATTTGCTTCTCGAGCTCCCCGGGAAGTGTAGCCGGGCTTAGGCTGTGACGCTCTAGTGTGGGGGAGGGGGTGGGGATGGGGATCTCTGGGAAAGGGGGCGTTTCACAGGCGTCATCTAAGAAACTCAGGGCGGCGAGGGTATGTATATCGGTGGGTAGACTGCATGGGCAGACCGGCAGAGGTTGATGATGGAGGCAGCGCGGCGGCGGCGACCTAGCTAGATTTGGAGTGAGGGAGGGGTGGTGTGTATGTATGTGAGCGGGGGATTTGGGGTGTGTGTGTGGAAGGGGTCCAAGGTGGTGTTTGAGGAAATGTCGCGGGTACTGAAAATTTTACTAGGCGGGAGAAAATGGCGGGGCTACCAAAAATTTGGATCAAGGGATTGAAGCAGAGCGGGGCGGGAGTAAAATGCCGGGGCTACTGAAAATTTGGATCTACTGATTGAAGCAGAGCGGGAGTAACAGACATCGCACACGGTCCAGACATACTAATCGTGTGCTCTCAAACAGAAAAACCATCTACGCGGACGCGGGTAGATATTTTCGAGATTGCGAGGGAGTAGATATTTTCGAGAGGGGGAGGGAAGCCTCGTGGAGCCCAATCTACTGTGATCATGTGGGTGATAGGTGAGGGGCAGGGGCGCGGCACACGGGTAGTCCTAGGGAACCGTGTCTATGTCGTACCTTATCGCAGACGGTTGCTGCGTCCGACTCGTCTGATGTTTATAAATTTGGCCCAAAAACACGAGAAAGGGTCAGAACACGAACACACTTGCATGTGGACCAAATATATGTATGAAAAGGGTGGTTTTATGTTCAAATACCCAATGCACAACTTTGATGTGGCACCTGTCGCACAAAGCACACGTTATTATTGCTAGCCCCCCCCCCCAAAACACACACACTTCCTGTTGCCGGGAGGGGAATCCTAGCTATGAACGCATGCCCCCAAATAGCTAGGTCTGACATCTCACCGTACCGTAACACAAAACCGAAAGGAGTACATCAACCCCCCCTCCCCCCTTTGCTTTCCGATCAAATGTGGACCGTGTGCGGGCCCACAGATGTGTTCTTCTGGCGTTACCAAATCACAAATTTGATGTGGCACATGTGCATCGCAAATTAACTAGGCATCCCCGATCCCACGGAGGTTCATCTAGTACGAAGTAGTAATGTGCCCCCCCCCCCCACACACAGACACACACTTTGAGTCGGTGGGAGGGGGCATCTCACCAATGCGTATTGTAAGACTGACCAAGAAGAATCACCACCTTGGTCGTATAACCTCTCTTGTTTGTTGGGTCAAAGTCATGCATTAACGTTCCACACGCGGCCCCACAAAATAGGCTAGCTTGTCGCCAATAACCACGCGAGGGAGTGCCTGAAGACAACCACTACGTGCATGTGGCCCAAACATATGTATGAAGTGTCATGTGGTGTTTGAATATACACAATGCACAACTTTGATGTGGCCGCGTGCTTTTGGAACCGGAAAGTCCCCACACGGAGCGAGGGTTCACGATGCATAGTATACTATATATATATAGGGATTCATGTGTATGCGAGCCCTCGAACTTAGGTCTCGAATCTCACCATGATCGACGTACGACTATACGGTAACGCGAACCAAGAGAAGAAGAATCCACCCTGGTAACCTCTCTCGCGTTGTTGGTCGAAGTGATGGATGTCCACGCGGGCCCATGAATATATAGGTCGTCGATGATAATCAAGCGAGGGAGAGTGTCCAAAGACAACCACTGCATGTATATATGTGCCCCAAACATATGTATGGACATGCGTGATGCATGCATATATGTTTGAATACCAAAAGCACAACATTTTGATGTGGCGCATGCATGCGTCGAAAAACACACAGTCCCCACACAGATCTGGTTCATGATGTGTCGCGTGCTCGCCCCCCCCGGGGGGGGGGGGGGGGGGGGGGGCCCCCCCCACTTCGACCCAGTGGGAGGGATTCATGCGTACACATGCGCGCGAAGTATATAGTTGCATGTACTGAACCGTATAAGACGAACCAAAATTTAATCCCCTCCTAATTATAAGTTAAATTAACCTCTATCGCTGTCAGTCGAAGTGATTGACCAAGCGGGCACACAGAGATGGACAAAGCATCTCGTTGATAACCCCGTGAGTGAGTGCTAGAGGACAACCGCCATCGCTTGCTTGTGGGCCAAACACATGTATGGAGATGTGTGGTTGTGATGTTTGAATACCTAATATATATGCAGAACTTTGATGTGGCACCTGCCTCGAAAACCTTTAAGTCCCCCACACGAACCGAGGTTCAAGACACGTAGTATATATATGTTGCCCCCCTCCCCTCTTCGACGTGTAATATATACTCCTATGTACCGTAACACAACGCAAAAATAATCCTCCTTGTTCGTCAAATTACCTTTCTCGTTGTGTCATATATTAGATGGACGACGATCTCGCGGGCCCATGGAGGGAAGAGTCGCAGGCGAATGAGTGACAACCATCATCTGCACGTGGCCCAATGTGTTGGTGATGTTTTTAATACCCAATATGCGCAACTTCTTTGCGGCACCTGCCTCGGAAACCGAAAAGTCCCCACACGGAGCGAGATCGATTCATGACGTGTGTGTAGTATATATGTGCTGCCCTGGCCCCCTCCTCCCCTTTTCGACGCGTACTATATACTCCTACCGCAACACAACCCAAAAAGAAACCACCTTGCTGGGTCAAACTGATGGAGGACAACCTCGCGGGCCCACGGATGGAAGCATCGCACGCGAGTGAGTGTCCTATATGACGCGTAGTATTGCCCCCGGCCACCCTCTTCAATGCGTACTATATATATACTCCTACCGTACGTATAACAAAAACAAAAAAATGACCATCCTTGTTGGTCAAATTAACCTCTATCATCGCATGTCATAGTGTAGGACGGCGACCTCGCAGACCCACGCGAGTGAGTGTCCTAGGACCACCGCGTGCATGTGGCCCAAAGATGCATGTCAAATTTTTTCTGCAGCGAACATGCGACCAAAGGAGTTTAGTGTTGAAAATTGAAAAAAAAATAGATAACATCTATCCGTTTTTTATACATTGATTGATTTCCCTGGGATTTAAATGTGCAAAAATCAAATTTGATCTACATGAGACCCGTGATAGTGCACGAAAATGGATTGCAAAATCATATGTGTACGTGTCCCTGGGTGCATGTTTAGTCCCCATGCAAGAAATTTCTAACATCTAGAATCTTGATTTTAAAATCCAATAAATCCAAAACTAAGTTGAAATTCATGAAACTTATCGTGGTGTCATATGGACACCAAGAGACTGTGAAATTATTTTTTTTTTCAAATTTGAGACAAGTTTTGATATAATCTTCTTACACACAGGAAATTATAAATAATTATCAACCAATATCGCAAAAGAACTATTTATTCGAACCGTGTGCTTAGACCAACAATGTAAGTGCAGTGCTTCAGTTAAGCAATAAAGCGGCAGAATTAATCGTTAAAAAGGAAAAATCAATATAATAGGTCCCGCGCACGCGTCTCGTGTGCCGTACAAGCATGCGTGAGTTGCCGAGACGCATACTAGCAGGCAGACCGGGAGGCCGAGCATGCGCGTGTTCGCTACGCACACTCGCCGTGGGGCGTGCTAGTAGCTGTGTGAAATGACGGTAGGTGTGCCAGCAGTCCGCTGCACAGGCTCACCGGGATGCGAGCCAGCCCTTTGACCGCCGCCCACCTCGCTCCCACTGCTCCATATTAATGGTGCGCCCGATCCGCGGCTGCACACCCCGTCCACAGTTGTCACCGCCGCATGGAGTGTATTAGGATTTTGCCGAAGCGCACCATCGGTGGGAGTGGCGACGCCGGGGCTGGTGAAGCACCCGCGCAACGCATGAAGCTGGGCGCAGAGGTTGATGTTCGCCGCCGACGAGGTCTCGCACGGGCAGCAGCGCGACCTTGACTTCGTCGCCGTCGTCGTGCCTCCCCAGTAGGAGCCGGAGGTCCACATCTACTCCGGCAACGACTCCGACTCCGACGGAAAACCGGTTAGTCCCCCCCCCCTTTGTTGGCTTTGTTGGGAATAGAAACCCTTGGTTATGTTCACCCAGTCCATGAAATCAGAGTAAGATTCGTTAGATCCGTGTAGTGTATTGATTGTTTGAATGGTATCTATGGTTAGTGATTAATTGTTTGTTCTGTACAAATGATTTTTTTGCTAATAATCCGACTAGGGTTAGCGTGCGTGCTACTAATTCGTAGCCAGATCTTGAGAATTGATTTTGAATGTCCTACATATATGTTTGTGCCCTTTTTTCTTCTAGATCTTGAGAATTGATTTTGAATGTCCTACATGTGTGTTTCTGCCTTTTTTTCCTTTCAAATTGCTATGTACATAGATGAGGCTCCGGCCAGCGGCGCCGCCGGCTGTAGATCCTGCACCCGGCAGCGCGGGCAGAAGCAGCCTCGCCCCCTGGATCTGAGGAACCCGTAGAATATCGGGCGGACTGCATCAGCGATCTCCCGGACGCCATCCTTGGGGAGATCATCTTCCTTCTCCCCACCAAGGATGGCTGCCGCACACAGGTCCTCGCATCTCGGTGGCGCACTCTGTGGCGCACCGCACCTCTTAATCTCGACTATCGCCGGCTATCTGTCGTTCATGATTTTGAACTCCATGGAGCCATCATCTGCTCCCACCAGGGCTCCGTTCAACACCTATCCATCCCGGCATGCTGCCTGCTGCACATACCCTTCACGGTGAATGCCTGGCTGACATCCCGTCAATTCGAAAAACTCCAACATCTTGAGTTCTACCATTACTATGCAAATAGCTGTCCACCAAGCGTTGTAGCTGTGCCCTCACCACCAGTGCCCATCTCATGGTTTTCCTCTTCTCTCCACACCACCACCATGGTCCGGTTTCATCTACCAGACAATCTGGTACAAATGCTTTGACTCCCACTGCTAAAAAAACTCGCGCTTGTGGTGGTCGATCTGTCGGAGGCCTCACTACAGAGCATCATCCACTCATGATGCCCTGCCCTGAAGCGCTTGCTGCTTGTTTTTGGAAAAGAAATTTGTATCCGTTGTCTCCAAATAAAGTCGCCTCACCTTGTAAGCATTGGAATTTGGTTTAAAGGAGAGGAGCTCATCATCAAAGACGCCCCTTCACTCCAAAGGCTGCTCCTTGATTATCGTTATGCACCTTCGCAAATAACTGTGGTCTCTGCGCCTAAACTGGAGACCTTGGGTGTAATTCCTGATCCGTTTGAAGGTTACAAGATGGTGGTTGGCTCCACACTTATTCAAGTACTGTATATTATCATCAACACTTTTGTAATCATAAGCTGCATTTTTCATTTGTGTGAGTAAGTTTTATATCATCAACACTTTTGTAATCATAAGCTACATTTTTCATTTGTGCGCATAATCTTTATATAATCTTGGAGTACGCTTTTGGTGTTAATATTATGTTCTATGCTCAATGAAGAGTTTGTCCATGCGTACCCTATCAATGGTGCTGGATTCTGTCAAGACCTTACATATCAGTACGTGGTGTTTTGATCTGAACATGGTTATCGGCTTGCTGCGATGCTTTCCATGTCTGGACAATTTGTATATACAGATGATGATATCAAGCACATTGATATACTTTACTAGAACTAACCGTTAAGCTGTAGTATTTTTTTAGACATTAACTGTTTTCAGTCTTCATGTCTATTTAGGCTAAAAGACATGGATAAAAAGGTATAACCAATCGGTGGCATAAGAAGCACCGGGATTTTCTCAGTTCTCATGACATTCGTTTGAGGACAATAACGCTGCAAGGATATGCATCCAACCATGCAAAAACTAGCTTTGTCACATTCTTCCTGTTGAATGAGAGAGTACTATTGTCCATGAGTATTAAGTTTTTTGACAAACACTTTCTCACGGATGGACACGTTGAACAGCATAAAAAGAAGTTTCAGGTGGATAAAAGGGCTTCTGAACGTACTCGGCTTCTATTTACAACAACTTGTTATCATGTACCAGTAGATTTTCTGGTCCGGGATCTTGATTTTATGGATCAGACCGGTCCATTTCACTGTGACTGCTCAAAACTTTGGTTGAGTTAGTTGTTATTGTCCTGTTCAATCTGGATTTTGTGTAAACCTGATGAACAATTAATCATCATGCTTTTGTACCTTCTGTAAGCTGGGGTTAGATATTGTTGCCCTTTTCAACTCGGCTTTGACCCATATTTTCTTTCATACAAACCGGAGCTTCTATCAAGAAGCCTCATGGTTCCGAGAGCGAACTTGGTCACATGATCTGGTCGTGAAAGGACATACGCTGTATCTTCCTGCCTTGATTTATTTTACAGAGGCAACATGCAACTGTGCTAAACATGTGAAATTATTCAGGGTTTGTTTCGCCTTTTTATACATTGATTTTCCTAGTCATTTTTAACAAATAGCCACCATGTTATTATCGCAAACGGTCATATTAGTCAAACCGTGGGCGTTCAACTAACCATTTATTGCTGGTTTTGGACTTTTGTTTTGGCCGCCTCGAGAAGGTACGTAGAACAGTCCTCCGTTCTCATCTACAAGCACCGCCGCCGAGGCTCGCCGCTTGCTGTGAGATGGAGGACGAGCCGGCCAACAAGCGGGGGCGGGTCGAGCCAGAACCGCAAGAGCCTCCGGCGAACATGGACTTCATCAGCAGCCTCCCCGACGAGATGTTGGTAACAATCATATCCCACCTCCCCGTCAACTATGGCGTGCGGACCATTGTCCTCTCACGGCGGTGGCGCCCTCTCTGGCGCTGCACCCCCCTGGACCTCATCGTCTACCACGAGTTCTGTAGCGGGGAGCAGCAACGCCTGGATGCATTGTCCCATGTCCTCGACACGCACCCCGGGCCGGTCAGACGCCTTGCTATCGGCAGGCTCAATCCCCACAACAAGACCGAACCCAGGTTGCACTACTGGTTCCTATCCCCATCCCTGGATTGGCTCGAGGAGCTCAGCCTTCATGCTAGATGTCCTTGCTTGCTGCAGCTGTTCGTGTTCCGCCTCACGCCCACGCTGTGCCGCGCTACATTCAGGCAGTGCATTTTCCCCCGGATCGATGCCGCGCGCGCTCTTCATCTCCCTAAACTTAAGCACCTCGAGCTCATTGCCGTCCGCATCTCGAAGGAGGATTTGGAGCGCCTCCTTGTTAGCTGTACAGCGCTCGAGTACCTTCGTCTTCATGCGATGGATGGGTTCAGTAGCCTCCACATCACCTCGACGAATGTCCGTGCGATTTATGTGCATTGCTCGCACCGCCCAAGGCTGTCAGTTGAGGTGTTTCATGATATTGTCATTGAGAATGCGCCTTTCCTCGAGAGATTGTATGTACATGATAAATTAGGTCCAGCAAGAATCAGGGTCATTCACGCAACGAAATTGACAGTGTTGGGCTATTCGTTTGCTGAATTCAACGAACTTGTTACTGGATCATTATCCGTTCAGGTACAACAGTCTTCTTCTTCTCCTTCTTATATATTATCGGACAGCACATTTTATCTAATTGTTGTTGATCTATATGTTCGCTTGTCATCCAGAAAATGATTCCCACAAGCTTGACCCGGCCTCTGCGCACAGTGAAGATCTTGGCACTACAATCTGTCGGCCCCGATCTCGATGAAGTTGTTAGATTCCTTAGATGCTTTCCTTACATGGAGAAGCTATACATCGAGGTGATGCTCCTTTCCTGTTAATTGTTAACCACAACGGAGCTCAATTTTTTGTTAATTTTATCCATGATTACAATGACAAATGTAGAATGATTTCTAAAGGAAATTTGGAGGATTACAATACATATATTTTTGAGATGCTAGTACTGTACGCGTTTTATTCCTTCGCCCGACATGCTTTGGTGATAAAAGTTTATCATGAAAGATTGAAGGTGGCATTTCACTCTTTTCATGTATTTTAGAAATCCTGCAAATCAAAGAGGCCCGAAGTGTTCAAATCTGCAGCTATGCACTAATATGTTATCTTCGATTGCAGATACTAGCAGGCCCGAAAGTAGAAAATGTTGGGGAATATAACAATCCCATTGAATGCCTTGATCTTCATCTCACAGAAATTACTTTTAATGAGTACCGAGGCACCACAACAGAAATTAAATTTTCCAGGTTCTTTGTTGAGAAAGCAAGGTTGCTCAAGGTAATGACGTTTGCCCTATATTTACTGCACAGAAGTGAATGGATTGCTAAAGAGCGCAGGCGTCTGCAGCTGAATGGAAAAGGCTTCGCACAAGCTGAATTTCAGTTTGTAACTTCATATGACAGATTATTCGGAAGTCACTGTATCAAGCCACTATATCTGAAGAAGATGAATTTTATGTGTCTGAATAGTTTGAACCTTGTAATGTTGGAATTTGAACCTTGCAATATTTATGGTATTTGTTATATAACCTAATTGGATGTTTAATTTGGTTTTGCAATCATGTCCTATTATAAGTATATATATGTTGTTCTTCTGTACACAGAGCATAGATGTGTTGCAGACAGAGCATATCACATCGCACACGAACCACACTAGGGAACCCGTCGGTGATGAATTCATCAATCGCAAACGGTTGTATACCAGCAAGCGTTTGCCCACAACACACACGGCTTATTCCATCACAAACAGCTCGGATGGGTCAACTGTATGTCACGTTCAACTGTATGTCATGTATCGCACATTGTCAAAAAGTAATGCAGTAGACCTTCTTTAACATGTGTTAAAAAAACAAAAAAATTCAAAACAAGGACCTAGAGGTTAATTTCACTAATGGGATGGATCATAGACGTCAATGACGTCTATGATCCATCCCATCAGAGAATTTAACATCAAGACAACTTCCCATCCGGTCACCCATCTGATGGCTGCTCCAGCCTGAGCATAGTTAACTTGAGAGTTCTCTTAGATGAGCTATTGGTGGAACAGCTGGTCCTTGCTGATATAGGATGCCTCTTCGCATCCTTATGGTGTAACCGGATGACCGCCCGTCGCCCAATGGCTAATAGATGTTGTGTAGACATAGCACATCACACACGGACCACACTAGGGAACCCGTCGGTGATGAGTTCATCAATCGCAAACGGTTGTATACTAGCAAGCATTTGCACACAACACACACGGCTTATTCCATCACAAACAGCTCGGATGGATCAACTGTATGTCACGTATCGCACACGCAACTCTAATCTGATTTGTGCTTGATGTCTCCTCCATCGCTCGCACAGTTCGTCTTACTTGCCACGTATCACTGTGCCAGCCTCTGCTCGCGTCCCTTGGCGCGCTCTGCACGCCGTTAGGCACCGCAGCACGCTGTGCTCGCCGTTAGTCGCCGCGGCGCGCTCTGCTCGCGTCTGTCGGCGCGCTCTGCTCGCGTACCTCCATGCGCTCGGCATGTGGACAACTTTTCCTTGCGTGTTCAACTGCTATATGCATATATATGGTTGCTCGCCGTTGAGGCGATCGCGGAGCGCTCTGCTAAAGCCCCTGCACGCGCGCACTGCCAGCGGTTGGTGCCTGCGCACGATCACGTTGGGGGACCATATGCATCTGGTTGCGCCGCGTGCATCGCCATGATGCAGTTACGTGCGGCACGATGGAGTTACACGCTGCAAATTAGAACTGCCATCCGGGAGTGCGGATATTCCAGGCCGTCCGGCTTCCCCATTAACTCCCGCAGCCATTATAACCTTAGTCTCTTCAACCTTTTGATCTCGCCCCACAACACAACAAGCACACCCACGACGACAAATAGAGAGGGGATGTCTAGCGGCGCTCCAATGGAGTTCGGCGACCACAGAGTGGAGACCCACGCGAGGGAGATGGATCTCTCGGTGGTGTACACCATCGACCCGGCCGTGGTGGACGACTACATCAACACCGTTGAGCAGTTGCTTGCTCGAGACAAGTACAAGGTGGTCGGCATCGACCTCCAGTACACCGGTGGTCGTCCCAACATAGATCAGAAGGTTGCCATTGCCCAGTTGTGCGTGCGCTGTCATGTCCTCATCTACCACTACTGCATGGCCACAGAGCCGTGCGACCGTTTCGCCAGGTTTGTCAAAAGCACCGAATACAAGTTCGCTACGGTGGAAACCACCGACGATGTAAAAGCGCTCAGGGTTACAAGCTTGGCCTGCAAGAACCTTGTCGAAATCCGTGAGCACTACAGGGTCTGGGGCAGCACAAAGAAAGACTCCCTGGTTGAACTCGCCTCGGCCATCATCGACCCATACTACGAAAAGATGAAGCAGGATGCCAACAGAACACGTCCCGTATCCTGGCACTGGGCCTGGATGCGGCAACTAGATGAACCTCACCTCAGGTTCGCGGCCAAGAGCGTGTACACATGCTACGAGATGCACAGGCGGATCGTTGACATGAGGAAGTGCCTCCTTACCGAAATCGACGAGGCCGGATCGAGCCACAAGCAGAGTAGCAGCGGCAAGTGTCACAAGAAGTATATGATGATCAGATGATCGTTTATCCTAGTTAATTATGCATGTGATATATAGTTGACTTTGGTGTGTGGAAATGTCATGTGTGTAGTAGCCACCTATGTAATTATGCATGTAATAGTTTACTTTGGTGTGTGCAAATGTCATGTGTGTAGTAGCCACCTATGTAATTGGATGTTTAATTTGGTTATGCAACCATGTCCTTATAAGTGTGTATATATATATGTTGTTGTTCTGTATGCAATCCCAACGCACAACACACACGTCTTATTAGCAGCAATCGTCTGTGTTATTATCGGTCTTCGCACACATTTCTGATTACAGACCTGTTTGTCGCGTATCACACACATCTTGTTAGATTGAACCATTTCTGTTATCTTGGCTCAACGCAAACAGTTCATCCGAGTGAACTGTTTACCCTCTATCGCACACACCTTGATCTGGCTGGCCGTTTCTTTTGTTCCGCCTAATCACAAACAGTTCATCCGACTGAACCGTATGCCGTATATCGCACACACCTTCATCTGGCTGCCCGTTTCTGTTCTTCTGCCTCATCGCAAACAGTTCATCAAACTGAACCGTATGCCCTGCATCGCACACGCAACTAAAATCTAAACTGTGTTTGATGCATCCATCATCGCAAACGTTTTGCATCTTTTTTGATGGTTTTTTTACATCACCGTTTGCGATTATTGCATCGCACACAGTTTTGTCGAAGGGTCTCTGATCGTAGTGTCGCGTTAGGAGCATCCTGCAGTAGTGAATGAGCTATATGTTGTTATGAATTACCAAAACCACCCGGGGATTAGTTGCACTTTCATGATCCTCTACTAGTGTTAGTTGATATCAACTAAGTTTTGTCATAGTTATGAGTTGTATTCTATTGGTACCATAGTTTGGCATTTCGTGAGACGATCATCCATGCTTAGTAGTGTATCTAATTTATCTCACTATTGCATTGTTGTATGCCTAAGCCTATTCATCTTGTCATGATAGTGATCTTTCATGTCTTATTATGCTCCATGTGTTATAGTTGAGTGCTTAGTCCCTGTGCTTCTTATAGATGATTACCCTTGTCACATGTTAGTCTTATGAGTGTTTTATACTTGCTGCAATGGTTCATCTCGTGCTTAAGATAGTTTACCTTTTATGTTAGTTGAGTTGTGCCTTCCTCATAGGCTCAGCGTGCACAAATAGTTATGTTATTACAAGCATGTGGTGGTAATATTGTTGGTAGTTGTTATTTGGATATTGTTGTTTCTTGTAATAAAGAGCATGTCCTAGTTTAATATCTTCTAATGATCACTTGTATCTTTGATGCTTGTGTTATTAGTTAATACATCTTTATAATCCTGTATTCACATGGATTGTTTGATATGTGTCTTATTATTCAGTTGTTTAATTAGCTTTCACCCTAGTATTGGGTTGGCTCTTGTTATAGAAATGTTTGTTAATAGTTGTTATGGTTGATGTTGATTCTGCTTGATGTTAACCATTATAATAATTTAGAAGCATCTAAATATTTATATGTGGTTAATTGTTACTCTTAAACATGCCATGTCTAGCTTGTGGTAGGATGAGGTTACATTATCTTGTATTACCATGTCATGTCTAGGACAGTTGTTGTTTGTTTGTTTAATGTGTTGTTTAATTTCTTTGTATCAGTTGACATATGTTTGGGTTCATGATATTGGATATGAGTTTGTATTGTTTTAGGGCTAGACCTAGATCCAACTCAATTCATGTTTATCGTATGTGTTTCATTGTTAACTAGTATGATTTATAATGTTGGTTTAGTTATCTTAGGAAATGCATTCTTTTGAATTATTATATAGTTGATGTATATGTTTGACTGCTATTGACCATTATAAATATTTAGATTCTATCTAAATATTTATTTGCAGTTAACTTTTACCTTAATCATGTCATGTTGTGATTGCATAGTTAAATGCGTAGGATGGTTCCATTCCATGTGTGTTAATGTCATTGTGTTTGTCATATAGTAGTTTCTTATAGAGTTAATCCAGATGTGTAGTGGACACTACTATTGGTTGGTAGCATATTTCATATCTAAACATTAGTCTTGTTGGCAAGTCTTGCTTAACCATTGTCAACCTTGTTTACCAAAGAAGGACTGTCACTTTGTTGAATCCTCTCTACTTATCCCTATCATGTTACCTCATTTAGGAATCTCCATCTTGATCAATATCTTGCTATCTATCCACTCTTAATTTGTTTTGGTTGTTATCTCAAACTTACTATTGCTTTGGTATTTATTGTTTGTCATTTGATATCGTTACGATGAGTAGGGAGTGATGAGGTTGGACATGGACATAAGCAGGTTACCGAAGAAGGACTCAACAATGAAGGCATGCCTCCTTCTTTGATCATGCTTATCCTATGTTTTACAAAATTGCATTTTATTTTATATTTACATGCATGCTATTTTAATCCTAGTAGCTAGCATGTCAGTTGACACATTACCTTGATCTGCTTGTCTCCTATTGTCTTGACACCTGAGTAGAATTATATCGTATTCTAGTAGAGTAGAAATCCTTAACCATGCTCATTATTCTATAGGTGATTCTTTGAATGATCTTCGGATCATTGTTAACACTTGAAACTTCTTGCTGAGCTCGCTGAGCTAGGCCAGTTGGCCCTTGTTGATTCCTCTATCCTCTTCTACTCTGGGTGAAACTTACCATCTAAATACTGGCGCGGGCGACAGCTGAATCAAGGATTGAAGGAGCGATTGGCTTCCCTTCATAAGACGAAGGGGGCAATCTGTCGTCCGTGCCGCATGAGGCCTAATAAGTCTTGGATTTGAAGATTGTGTTAACAGTACAACCACATGCTATATGGGAACTGACTTGGTTGATTATTTAGTTCACCCTTATTGTCGTCACTGCCGTACCGCAGATGGGGTAGCTGCTTTGCGAGGAGTATCCTCGACACAAAAGGGGGATCGGACTGTGAACTGTGGTTATTTCCGTGTTGAAACCTAGTGGTGATGTCACAGTAAGTGTGGTTGATACGTCTCCAACGTATCTATAATTTTTTATTGCTCCATGCTGTTATATTAGCATTCTTGGATGTTTTATATACATTTACTAGAAACTTTATATCATTTTTTGGGACTAACCTATTGACATAGTGCCTTGTGCCAGTTGCTGTTTTTTGCTTGTTTTTACTTTGTAGAATATCAATACCAAACGAAGTCCAAATGCCACGAAACTTTTTGGAGATTTTTTCTGGCACGAAGACACCCAGGAAGCTTCTGGAGGGCACGAGGGGATGCTCATGGAGCCCACTAGGCACCAGGGCGTGCCAGGGGTCTCAAGCGTGCCCTGGTGGGTAGTGGGGCCCACGGGCACCCCCTTGACCTACCTCCACCTCTATAAATACTCTAAAATCCCAAAAACCCTAGGGGAGTTGACGAAATACTTTTTCCACCGCCGCAAGTTTTAGAACCATGAGATCCAATCTAGAGGCCTTTTTCGGCAATCTATCGGAGGGGCAACGATCACGGAAAGGTTCTTCATCATCCTTGTTGCCCCTCCGATGATGCGTGAGTAGTTTACCACAGACCTACGGGTCCGTAGTTAGTAGCTAGATGGCTTCTTCTCTCTTTTTGATCTTCAATACAATGTTCTCCTCGATGTTCTTGGAGATCTATTTGATGTAACTCTTTTTTGCGGTGTGTTTGTTGGGATTCGATGAATTGTGAGTTTACGATCAGTTCTATCCATGAATATTATTTGAGTCTTTGTTGAACTCTTTTATGCATGATTGTTATAGCCTCATATTTCTTCCCCGATTTATTGGTTTGGTTTGGCTAACTAGATTGATATATCTTGCCATGGGAAGAGGTGCTTTGTGATGGGTTCGATCTTGTGGTGCTCAATCTCAGTGACAGAAAGAGACATGACACGCATATATCGTTGCTATTAAGGGTAACAAGATGGGGTTTATTCATACGTGAGTTTATCTTGTCTACATCATGTCATCGTTTTTATTGCATTACACCATTTTTCCATGAACTTAATACACTAGATGCATGTTGGATAGCGGTCGATGTGTGGAGTAATAGTAGTAGATGTAGGCAGGAGTCGGTCTACTAATCTTGGACGTGATGCCTATATACATGATCATTGCCTTGGATATCGTCATAATTATTTGCTTTTCTATCAATTGCCCAAAAGTAATTTGTTTAACCACCGTATGCTATTTTCTTGAGAGAAGCCTCTAGTGAAAACTATGGCCCCCGGGTCTATTTCCTATCATATATTAAATCCAAAATACCTTGCTGCAATTTTTCTTTATTTATTTTATTTTGTATTTTTGTTAGATCTATTTATCAAAACCTATACAAATTAATCTATCTCAATACCGTTGAGGGACTGACAACCCCTCTTACGTGTTGGGTTGCAAGTTTTTGTTGTTTGTGTGCAGGTGCTGTTTACATAGTGTTGCTTGGTTCTCCTACTAGATTGATAACCTTGGTTTCATAACGAGGGAAATACTTACCTCTGTTGTGCTGCATCATCCTCTCCTCTTCGGGGAAATACCAACGCAGATTACAAGCAATCAGTGGTCTAATGAAAGACCACATCACAATCTCCCTGTTGGTATACCAAATGGTATACTATAGCAGTAGCCACTAGTGGCAACAAGATGGGATTGTGTCCTGTGGGTAAGCTGTAGGACCTCTGCAGAGTGTAAAACTATTCGAATAGCCATGTCCACGGTCATGGACGGCACATTAATCTTTCTTGACATACAAGACTTGTCTTGCTTATTCCCTCTTTGTCCGTATTCTTGGAACCTATGAAGAGAGTGAGTTTATTGCAGATCCTCACTTGAAGAAAGTTATGCTAGAGATAAAAATATGTCTTCATCTAAAACTGCTTTTATCCAACTACTATGATATTTCAAATAAAACTAGCTTTGTGCAAATGAGCCATATAGCCTTCCTTTGAAGCCACATGTAGCTAATAGGTACTTTTCTGAGGGAGGCATGTTGAGTACGAAACGTACTCATGGCAATAATTTTGTTGACAACATAGTTCCATGAAGACGAAGGTGATGACTAGGACTACAATGGTGATACATAGAAGTGAGGTCACATGGACTACATCGACTGCCTGTGGCTGAGATGGAGTCGCTATGCATTTTTACTTTTCGTTGCTTTCTGAATGTAATACATGTCATGAGACATTTATTTGTGTATGCCTTGTGGAAATATTTATTAAACCTATAATACTTTCACCTATTCTGCAATGATATCATTTCACTGTGTTCTCAACAATGATCCTGCGGTTGACTATTAAACACAGGACGATTTGGAAGTTATCTTCCAGGTTCTCACAATATGTGACAAAAACCTTGCACGCCGCCTCCACAAGTGAAAAGACATTCCCTTCTTTTCTAGCTTGACATCTAGAAGGCTTTTGACTCGGTCAAATGTGAGTACATTATCGACCTCCTCCAACATAGAGGTTTCCTGGTCGTGTTTTGGTGTTAGATCGTCGCTCTCCTTTGAACTCTTACCCACATATCCTTTTAAATGTGGTGCTCAGCAACCCCATTTTCCATGGTCGTGTCCTCCTTCAAGGGGTCTTGTATCCCCCGTGCTATTTGTCATCAACCTGATAACCCACAAGCATAGGGGATCGCAACAGTTTTTGAGGGTAGAGTATTCAACCCAAATTTATTGATTCGACACAAGGGGAGCCAAAGAATATTTGTAAGTATTAGCAGTTGAGTTGTAAATTCAACCACACCTGGAGATTAAATATCTACAGCAAAGTGATCATTAGCATAGTAATATGATAGTTTGATAGCAGTAGTAACGATAGCAGTGGTAACGGTAACAGCAGTAACAGTAGCAATAGCAATAGTAACTTAGTAAGAACAATATGTGGAAAACTCATAGGCATTGGATCGGTGATTTCATTGGATGATATTCATCATATAACAGTCATAACCTAGGGCGGCATAGAACTAGCTCCAGTTCATAAATATAATGTAGGCATGTATTCCGTAAATAGTCATACGTGCCTATGGAAAAAACTTGCATGACATCTTTTGTCCTACCCTCCTGTGGCACCGGGGTCCATAAGGAAACTAAGGGATATTAAGGCCTCCTTTTAATAGAGAACCGAAACAAAGCATTAACACATAGTGAATACATGAACTCCTCGAACTACGGTCATCACCGAAAAGTATCCCAATTACTGTCACCCTGGGGTTTACGGATCATAACACGTAATAGGTGCATATGACTTGCAAGATCGGGTCTAGAACATAGATATAATGGTGAAAACATAAACGGATCAGATCTGAAATCATGGCACTCGGGCCCTAGTGACAAGCATTAAGCATAGCAAAGTCATAGCAACATCAATCTCAGAACATAGTGGATACTAGGGACCAAGCCCTAACAAAACTAACTCAATTACATGATGAATCTCATCCAACTCCTCACCGACCAGCGAGCCTATGAAGGAATTACTCACTCCCGGTGGGGAGTATCATGGAACTGTTGATGGAGGATGGTTGGTGATGATGAAGACCGAAGATCCCCCTCTTCGGAGCCCCGAACAGACTCCAGATCTGGCCACCCGATGAAGAATAGGAGGCGACGGCTCCGTATCGTAAAATGCGATGAAACTTCCTCTCCTATTTTTCTTGGAAAATAGGATTTTATAGCATCGAAATTAGGGTCAGCGGAGCCCCGAGGGCCCCACCACCCACCAGGGCACGCCAGGGGGGTGGCGCGCCCTGGTGTCTTGTGGGCAGCCAGGGCCCCCCCTCTGGTGGGTCTTGGTTTCAGTATTTTTTATTTATTCTGAAATAAATCTCCAAAAAGTTTTGTCCAATTCCGAGAACTTTTATTTCTGCACAAAAACAACACCATGGTAGTTCTGCTGAAAACAGTGTCAGTCCGGGTTAGTTTCATTCAAATCATGCAAATTAGAGTCCAAAACAAGAGCAAAGTGTTATGAAAAGTAGATATGATGGAGACGTATCAACTCCCCCAAGCTTAACCCATTGCTTGTCCCCAAGCAATTCAGTTGACAAACTGAAAGTGATAAAGAAAAACTTTTACGAACTCTTTTGTTCTTGTTTACAAATATATGCTTAAATAGCACCCAGGTTTTCAGCAAAGATCATGACTAACCATGTCAATAATAACTCTTAAAAATTATATTAACTCATATCAATGGCATAATCAACTAGCGAGCAATAATAAAATATCTCAAATGCCAACACTTTGTCAAAACAATCATGATATAATATGACAACAGTGGTATCTCGCTAGCCCTTTCTGAGACCGCAAAACATAAATGCAGAGCACCTCCAAAGTTCAAGCAGTGACTAAACATTGTAATTCATGATAGAAAAGATCCAGTCATGATGCATTCAACATTAACTATACATAATGCATAAGGATGACAATAGTGCTCTCAGGACTGGTGCTTGTTTGAGAAGGTGATGACTCAACATAAAATTAAATAGATAGTCCCTTCGTAGAGGGAGGCAGGAATTTGTAGAGGTGCCAGAGCTCAAAGCTTAAATTAGAGAAAAATATAATTTTGGGAGGTGCACCTTTCCTGTCAATGTCACGACCAAAAGTTATCAATATCTTCCATGCTAAACACATTAGCGGCAGTTCCCAAGCAATAAAAGTAAAGGTTTACTCCCCCTCCACCAATAAACACAAGCCATGGCTAACCGAATCCAGGGGACCGTCCATACCAACAATAGTCCCGGGGGAGTTTTGTTTAATTATTTGCAATTTTTTATTCTGGACTGGGCATCCCTATTACCAGCCCCTCTCATGCTAGGACGAGTGAATAAACACTCACCATGAGAATAACCCCCTTAGCATGGAAGATACTGACCACCCCATGTCACTCTATGAGCGATCCAGGCACACAAAACAAATGTTCATTTGAAATTTTAGAGGTGGCACATGCAAATTTACTTGGAACGGCAGGGTAATACCGCATATAGGTAGATATAGTGAACTCATCTGGAATAACTTTGGTTTAAGGATTTTGATGCACAAGCAGTATTTCTTCTTAGTACAGGCGAAGGCTAGCAAATAGGTTGAGAAGCGGCCAGCTAGAGAGCGAAAACGGTCATGAACATGCATTATGAATAATCAACATTGAATACTAGCATGAGTAGGATATGAACACCATGAAGATAAATATCGTGAAGGCTATGTTGATTTTGATTCAACTACATGCGTGAACATGTGCCAAGTCAAGCCACTTGAAACATTCAGAGAAGGATACCATATCATCATACTACATGATACGTCCATTTTGCATCATGTTTTCCTACTCTTATTTATAATGTTTTTATGCATAATAATGCTTTATGGAATAATTCTAATGCCTTTTCTCTCATAATATGCAAGGTTTACACAAAGAGGGAGAATGCTAGCAGCTGGAATTCTGGACCTGAAAAAGCTACGTCAGAGTTACCTATTCTGCACATCTCCAAATGAGCTGAAAATTTACGGAGAATCATTTTGGAATATATAAAAATACTAGAGCAAATAACTACCGGAGGGACCCCACCAGGTGGGCACAACCCACCTGGGTGCGCCAGGCCTCCCATTATGCTATTTAATACCCCTCTGATCTTGAGCATGATTATCATTTGTGAGTAGTTACATTTGTTCTTGAGGTCACGGGAGAAGTCATGTTGCAAGTAATCATGTGAACTTGATATGTGTTCGATATTTTGATGATATGTATGTTGTGATTCCCTTAGTGGTGTCATGTGAACGTCGACTACATGGCACTTCACCATATTTGGGCCTAAGGGAATGCATTGTGGAGTAGTTATTAGATGATGGGTTGCTAGAGTGACAAAAGCATAAACCCTAATTTATGCGCTACTTCGTAAGGGACCGATTTGGATCCAAAAGTTTAATGCTATGGTTAGATTTTATCTTAATACTTTTCTCGTAGTTGCAGATGCTTGCGAGGGGGTTAATCATAAGTAGGAGGTTTGTTCAAGTAAAAACAGCACCTAAGCACCGGTCCACCCACATATCAAATTATCAAAGTAGCGAACACGAATCAAACCAACATGATGAAAGTGACTAGATGAAATTCTTGTGTACCCTCAGGAACACTTTGCTTATCATAAGAGACCGTTTTGGCCTGTCCTTTGCCACAAAAGGATTGGGCTACCTTGCTGCACTTTATTTACCATTACCGTTACTTGTCCGTTACAAATTATCTTGCTATCAAACTACTCGTTACCGACTATTTCAGTGCTTGCAGAAAATACCTTGCTGAAAACCACTTGTCATTTCCTTCTACTCCCCGTTGGGTTCGACACTCTTACTTATCGAAAGGACTACGATTGATCCCCTATACTTGTGGGTCATCACTACATCACAATCATTTTAATGCATGTTGACATCCAAGATAAATCATTATCCACTCCTAGCTACTTAAGCATGGCATGAGCAACTATAATCTCTAATTGTCATTGCAAACATGTTTGATCATAATATTATGAATCATGGATATTGAGTTAAACATATTTACAAAAACAAAAACAAGTTGAGTTCATACCCGCTTTTCTTTGCCACAGTCACTTCATCAAATATCATCATTATTGACTTTCACTTGCACGACCGAATGATATGAAAATAATAATAGTGCAAGAGTGCCATGGACCAAGCTGGAATCTGCAAACATTTTATTTAAAAGGAGAAGACAAGGTAATTTGGGCTATTTGTTAGATCAACAATAATGCATATGAGAGCCACTCAACATTTTCATCGTGGTCTTCTCCTTGGTACGACTCAATAAAAGAAAAGAATTTCATAGAAACACACTGAAATATTTTTGGATTTTTTAGTTTTTCTTGAAGGAAGCAAATTAATGAAGGAAAAACAAAAATGAGAAAAACTATTTACACGGGAAAGCTCCCAACAAACAAAAGAAGAATCGAGAAATCTTTTTGGGTTTTCTTTTAATACTATGACTAATTTAAACTAGAAAGAAAAAACTAAAAGAAACGAGAAATATTTTTGGGTTTTCTTAAAAAAATCAAACACACATGAAAAAGTGTGGACACCGACCACTAGAATGAAATGTGTGAACATGAATATAATGTAGGTGGAAATACGTACTCCCCCAAGCTTTGGCTTTTGGCCTAGCTTGGTAATAACCACCCATAGTAGCCATCTGGTCCTATGTAGAAGTGTTGTGGCAGCGGCACCTGAGCGTCCCACTCCTGAGGCTCCTGCTCTGCCGCTGCCTAGTCGTTCCGGATGGCAATAATGTCCTCTGGCATGACCCTATATCCGCCCCTGGCAAGATAATCAAACAAAGCAGGTGCAGGCAACGGGATAATATCATGGGTATCGTCGCTGAATTCTAAGTTATAACGAATGTTATTAAAAGAGTCAGCGGCATCGATAAATTGGTGGGCCACCATCACCTGGTGATCTAGATAAACTCGGGGCAAACAATAGTCATGTTGGCGTATCTAAACATTAAAGTGACACGCTAAGTGAGTGACATAAATACCACCATGGATTTTGCCCTTAGTTCTGTTGAGGTGCAGACGACGTGCAACAATAGCCCCTAGGCTAAAGGTGTGATCATTGTGTAGTGCATGGCGTAAAATGGTGAGGTCGGGAGCACTGAGTGCACCGGCCTTCTCCGGGGGGGGGGGGGGGGGGGGGGGGGGGGGGGGGGGGGGGGGGGGGGGGGGGGGGGGGGGGGGGGGGGGGGGGGGGGGGGGGGGGGGGGGGGGGGGGGGGGGGGGGGGGGGGGGGGGGGGGGGGGGGGGGGGGGGGGGGGGGGGGGGGGGGGGGGGGGGGGGGGGGGGGGGGGGGGGGGGGGGGGGGGGGGGGGGGGGGGGGGGGGGGGGGGGGGGGGGGGGGGGGGGGGGGGGGGGGGGGGGGGGGGGGGGGGGGGGGGGGGGGGGGGGGGGGGGGGGGGGGGGGGGGGGGGGGGGGGGGGGGGGGGGGGGGGGGGGGGGGGGGGGGGGGGGGGGGGGGGGGGGGGGGGGGGGGGGGGGGGGGGGGGGGGGGGGGGGGGGGGGGGGGGGGGGGGGGGGGGGGGGGGGGGGGGGGGGGGGGGGGGGGGGGGGGGGGGGGGGGGGGGGGGGGGGGGGGGGGGGGGGGGGGGGGGGGGGGGGGGGGGGGGGGGGGGGGGGGGGGGGGGGGGGGGGGGGGGGGGGGGGGGGGGGGGGGGGGGGGGGGGGGGGGGGGGGGGGGGGGGGGGGGGGGGGGGGGGGGGGGGGGGGGGGGGGGGGGGGGGGGGGGGGGGGGGGGGGGGGGGGGGGGGGGGGGGGGGGGGGGGGGGGGGGGGGGGGGGGGGGGGGGGGGGGGGGGGGGGGGGGGGGGGGGGGGGGGGGGGGGGGGGGGGGGGGGGGGGGGGGGGGGGGGGGGGGGGGGGGGGGGGGGGGGGGGGGGGGGGGGGGGGGGGGGGGGGGGGGGGGGGGGGGGGGGGGGGGGGGGGGGGGGGGGGGGGGGGGGGGGGGGGGGGGGGGGGGGGGGGGGGGGGGGGGGGGGGGGGGGGGGGGGGGGGGGGGGGGGGGGGGGGGGGGGGGGGGGGGGGGGGGGGGGGGGGGGGGGGGGGGGGGGGGGGGGGGGGGGGGGGGGGGGGGGGGGGGGGGGGGGGGGGGGGGGGGGGGGGGGGGGGGGGGGGGGGGGGGGGGGGGGGGGGGGGGGGGGGGGGGGGGGGGGGGGGGGGGGGGGGGGGGGGGGGGGGGGGGGGGGGGGGGGGGGGGGGGGGGGGGGGGGGGGGGGGGGGGGGGGGGGGGGGGGGGGGGGGGGGGGGGGGGGGGGGGGGGGGGGGGGGGGGGGGGGGGGGGGGGGGGGGGGGGGGGGGGGGGGGGGGGGGGGGGGGGGGGGGGGGGGGGGGGGGGGGGGGGGGGGGGGGGGGGGGGGGGGGGGGGGGGGGGGGGGGGGGGGGGGGGGGGGGGGGGGGGGGGGGGGGGGGGGGGGGGGGGGGGGGGGGGGGGGGGGGGGGGGGGGGGGGGGGGGGGGGGGGGGGGGGGGGGGGGGGGGGGGGGGGGGGGGGGGGGGGGGGGGGGGGGGGGGGGGGGGGGGGGGGGGGGGGGGGGGGGGGGGGGGGGGGGGGGGGGGGGGGGGGGGGGGGAACTTCATCTCTGTCACTGAAGAATATGACTGAACTGTATGAGATTTCCAATGGCTTCACTCGAAGGGATTGGTAGGTGTAGGATTTTGAGTTGAGCATCACACGGAAATTTTTCCTTAGCATTTCCTCGACCCCCTTTAACAGTACGGTGTTTCCTATGACTCAAGAAAGAGAAAATGAAACTGCGAAAACAAAAGTCTTCACGCTTCATGTTCCTCAAATGAATACCAAGTCTTCAAGGTCACACCAATTTCTTCACTTTCAAAGTCTTCAGAAAGTCTTCAGAAATCCAAAGTCTTCAGTCGAAGAACTTCATTTTTAGGGGTCGACTTTCTCTGTAAATATCAAACTCCTTATAGACTTATAGTCCTGTGTACACTCATAAACACATTAGTCCCTTAACCTATAAGTCTTCAATACACCAAAATCACTAAGGGGCACAAGATGCACTTACATATATCAAGCATTCAAACTACTTGGAACCCCAAGAATTCAACATGCAAGCCCATTTACAGCAGCACCAAGAGTAGCTAATTATTCAAAATATAAACCACTAGAGCAAAAACTAATTGGAGCAATGGAGGAGTCACATACCAAGTAGCAATCCCCCAAAACAGTTTTGCAAACAGAGCTTCGAGCAAAGAGATCAAAATCCACGGGTTTGAGAGCAAGAACATGAGAGAGAGAGAGAGAGAGAGAGCTATGGTGATTTTTTCTGGAGGTAGGAGATCACATGGGCAAAAGGGATAAGTGAGAGGGGCCACGTGGGGCCCACCACCCACCAGGGCGTGCCTGGGGTGGCTGGCGCACCCTGGTATCTTGTGGGCACCAGGGGCACCCCCCCTCTGATGTTATTTGTACCAAAAATTCAGAAAAACTCATAAAAGAATCGTGTAAAAATTTCAGGGCATTCTGAGCACTTTTATTTTTGGGTCATTTTTTATTGCACAGAAAATTCAGAAAACGGGATGAACATAGCATTTTATTTTATTTAACTAAGAAAAACAGAAAACAAAAAGTAAGGACAGAAGGTTGTGCCTACTAAATTCACCGACCACATGCCTCTCCAAAGTAATCCATTAATAAGGTTGATCAAGTCTTATTAACAATCGCTTTCGATTAACATGAACCCGAAGAACTTTCGTAAAACACTAAGTTACCTCAATGGGGATGTGCATATCTCCAACAATAAGTATGTCATATTTCTTTTTGGCAGTAGGTAAAGGGAGTTGAAAACTTCCAATAGTAATTGTTGGAGATTTTTAAATAACATTAATACCATTCACTAGAAATTGTTTCTTCGGAAACTGCACCGTATGATCATTACCATTGATATGAAAAGTGACTTTGCTTTTGTTGCAATCAATAACAGCCCATGCAGTATTCAAAAATGGTCTACAAAGGATAATCGACATGTTATCGTCCTCGGGCATCTCAAGTATAACAAAGTCTGTTAAGATAGTAATATTTGCAACAACAACGGGCACATCCTCGCAAATACCGATAGGTATGGCCGTTGATTTGTCAGCCATTTGCAAAGATATTTCAGTAGGTGTGAGTTTATTCAAATCAAGTCTTTTATATAAAGAGAAAGGCATAACACTAGCACCAGCTCCCAAATCACAGAAAGCAGTTTTCACATAATTTATTTTGATGGAGCAAGGTATAGTTGGTATTCCCGGATCTCCAAGTTTTTTAGGTACTCCATCCTTAAAAGAGTAATTAGCAAGCATGGTGGAGATTTCAGCTTCAGGTATTTTTCTGTTATTAGTGATGATGTCTTTCATGTATTTTGCATAAGGGACCATTTTTAAAATATCAGTCAAGCGAGTGCGCAAAAAGACTGGCCTAAGCATTTCAGCAAAGCGTTCAAATTCTTCATCATCTTTTTTCTTACAAGATTTAGGTGGAAAGGGCATGGGTTTATGAACCCATGGCTCTCTTTCTTTACCATGTTTTCTAGCCACAAAGTCTCTTTTATCATAACGTTTATTTTTGGGCTGTGGGTTATCAAGATCAACAGCAGGTTCTATTTCAACATCATTATCTGATTCTTTTTCATTGTCTGGTTGAGCATCTTCATGATCATCATCATTATCATTTTCATTATCACTAGGTAATAGTTCATTACCAGATTGAGTTTCAGCATCAGAGATAGAGATATCATTGTTATCTTCAGAAGTTTTTTCTATCTCAGGTTCACTAGAGGTAAGCAAAGTCCTATCATTTTTCTTTTTCTTTTTAGAAGGACTAGGTGCATCAGTATTAATTCTTTGGGAGTCTTGTTCAATTCTTTTTGGGTGTCCCTCAGGATAAAGTGGTTCCTAAGTCATTTTGCCTCCTCTAGTTGCTACTCTAACATCATAATCATTCATATTATTATTCCTTACACTAATCAATTCTTTTTGAGATTTAGCAGCTTGTTCTAACTGGGTTTGTACCATAGAGGCATGTTTTCGTACACCTCTAACATCATTAGTGATTCTAAATAACAAGTCACTCAAGCGAGCTATCATATCAGAGTTTTGTTTTAATTGTTCCATAACATTTGCATTGAAGTGATCTTGTTTTATTATGTAGTTGTCAAATTCATATAAGCATTGGCTAGGATGTTTATTGTAAGGGATGTCACCTTCATCAAACTTTAATAAAGAATTTACCTCTACCACCGGTGGTGGTGTGTCAAGACCATGTATTTCTTCAATAGGTGGTAAATTCTTAACATCCTCAGCTTTAAAACCTTTTTTCCTTCATACATTTCTTTGCCTCTTGCATATCTTCAGGGCTGAGAAACAAGATACCCCTCTTCTTCGGAGTAGGTTTAGGCGGTGGTTCAGGAGTGTCCAATCATCATAATTTTTCAATATATTATTCAATAATTCCTCAGCTTGTTCAACAGTTCGTTCCCTGAAAACACAACCAGCACAACTATCTAGGAAGTCCCTAGAAGCATCGGTTAGTCCATTATAGAAGATATCAAGTATTTCATTTTTCTTAAGAGGATGATCAGGCAAAGCATTAAGCAATTGGAGAAGCCTCCCCCAAGCTTGTGGGAGACTCTCTTCTTCAATTTGCACAAAGTTAAATATTTCCTGTAAGGCAGCTTATTTCTTATGAGCAGGAAAATATTATTCAGAGAAGTAGTAAATCATATCCTGGGGACTACGCACACAAATAGGAGCAAGAGTATTGTACCATATCTTAGCATCAACCTTTAATGAGAACAAAAATAATTTGAGAATATAGTAATAGCGAATTTTCTCATCATGAGCAAATAGGGTGGCTATATAATTTAATTTAGTAAGATGTGCCACTACAGTTTCAGTTTCATAGCCATGGAAAGGATCAGATTCAACCAGAGTAATTAACTTTGGGTCGACAGAGAATTCATAATCCTTATCAGTAACAAAGATAGGTGAAGTAGCAAACTTAGGATCACATTTCATTTTAGCATTCAAAGATTTTTCTTTCAACTTGCATAATAATTTCTTCAGATCATCTCTATCCTTACAAGAAAGAAAGTCTCTAGCTATCTCTCCATCCATAACATAACCCTTAGGTATCTTAGGCAATTCAAATCTAGGAGAGCTAGGTCTAATAGGTGTTTCATAGTTTTCAGTTTCAAAGACTTCATCAGTTTCAGCATTCTCAATATCTTTAGCTCTAGCAAGTTGTTCATCAAGAAATTCACCTAGTGGCACATTATCATCAAGCAAGGTACTAGCATCATCATAAGCATCATTCATTGGAGAAGTAGCATCATCAATAACTTGCGACATATCAGAAATAATAGTTGGTGGTGGTGTTGCAAGTCTATTCAAAACAGAAGGTGAATCAAGTGCAGAGCTAGATGGCAGTTCCTTACCTCCCCTTGTCTTAGAGGGAACGATCTTGGTTCTTGTATCTTTCAGATTCTTCATAGTGATAAATAGATATAAATCCCAAGTGACTCAACAAATATAGCTATGCTCCCCGGCAACGGCGCCAGAAAAAGGTCTTGATAACCCACAAGTATAGGGGATCGCAACAGTTTTCGAGGGTAGAGTATTCAACCCAAATTTATTGATTCGACACAAGGGGAGCAAAAGAATATTTGTAAGTATTAGCAGTTGAGTTGTCACTTCAACCGCACCTGGAGATTAAATATCTGCAGCAAAGTGATCAGTAGCACAGTAATATGATAGTTTGATAGCAGTAGTAACGAAGCAGTGGTAACGGTAACAGCGGTAACAGTAGCAATAGCAATAGTAACTTAGTAAGAACAATATGTGGAAAACTCGTAGGCATTGGATCGGTGATTTCGTTGGATGATATTCATCATATAATAGTCATAACTAGGGCGACACAGAACTAACTCTAGTTCATAAACATAATGTAGGCATGTATTCCGTAAGTAGTCATATGTGCTTATGGAAAAGAACTTGCATGCCATCTTTTGTTCTACCCTCCCGTGGCAGTGGGGTCCATAAGGAAACTAAGGGATATTAAGGCCTCCTTTTAATAGAGAACCGGAACAAAGCATTAACACATAGTGAATAAATGAACTCCTCAAACTACGGTCATCACCGGAAAGTATCCCAATTACTGTCACCCTGGGGTTTACGGATCATAACACGTAATAGGTGCATATGACTTGCAAGATCGGATCTAGAACATAGATATAATGGTGAAAACATAAACGGTTCAGATCTGAAATCATGGCACTCGGGCCCTAGTGACAAGCATTAAGCACAGTAAAGTCATAGCAACATCAATCTCAGAACATAGTGGATACTAGGGATCAAGCCCTAACAAAACTAACTCGATAACATGATGAATCTCATCCAACTCCTCACCGACCAGCGAGCCTACGAAGGAATTACTCACTCCCGGTGAGGAGCGTCATGGAATTGGTGATGGAGGATGGTTGGTGATGATGAAGACCGAAGATCCCCCTCTCCTGAGCCCCGAACGGACTCCAGATCTGGCCTCCCGATGAAAAACAGGAGGCGGCGGCGGCTCCGTATCATAAAACGCGAGGAAACTTCCTATCCTATATTTTTCTGGGAAAATATGATTTTATAGCATCAGAATTAGGGTCAGCAGAGCCCCGAGGGCCCCACCACCCACCAGGGCGCGCCGGGGGGGTGGCGCGCCCTGGTGTCTTGTGGGCAGCAAGGGCCCCCCCTCCGGTGGGTCTTGGTTCCAGTATTTTTTATTTATTCTGAAATAAATCTCCAAAAAGTTTTGTCCAATTCTGGGAACTTTTATTTCTACACAAAAACAACACCATGGTAGTTCTGCTGAAAACAGCGTTAGTCCGGGTTAGTTTCATTCAAATCATGCAAATTAGAGTCCAAAACAAGAGCAAAAGCGTTAGGAAAAGTAGATACCATGGAGATGTATGTATCAGAACCGAATCCAAAAAATTCTCAAGTTGGAAACTAGAAAAGGATTGCTCCACAAAATCTGCAGCCGTGTTGTGATTATGAACCTCTCTAGATGTGGATGACGCCATAGGTGTCCGCATTCATTGCGGTCAGCTAAACTCAGCGCGCATCTTCAAGGCCTCCCGGCCAACCGGACATCCTTTCCTCTGAAATATTTGAGGGTGCTCCTCTCGGTGCGACAACTAAAAAAGGTGCTTTTCCGATTCCCTAAGGACAAGGTGGTGGCCAAATTTGTCACTATTGGGAAACGTTGTAGAAAACAAAAAAAATCGCACCTACTCACACCCAAGATCAATATGAAGATGCATAACAGGTTGGGATCATGATCGTTACCGTCACCGAGTTGCAGCGGAAGAATAACATGTCGGTGTAGATCTTACTTGGAGTCCCTCGAACCGTCGATAAACTATCCTGCGAACCACCCACTAACAGTCCCTCGAACCGAAGACCGAAAGCACGGCCTCTCTACTTGGTTGCAAGTGTGCAGCCTTCATGATTCGGCAGCGCTTCACCGTCCAGAGCTAATCGTCGTGGAAGAATTAGAGGGAGGAGATTAGAACCACACTGGGCTTCTAATTATGAGGACTAGAGGAACTATACCTAGCTCTAATTATTCAACTAGGGCCAACTAGAAAAAGAACTAGAAGAACTAGAGGAGGCTCCAAAAATTGAGTGTTCCAAAGAGCAAAAAACCCCTAGTATATATAGGTTGGAGGGGAGGGAGAGGGCTGCCACCAAAGAGGGAAGGTCCCTCCTTGGTGCGCCAGCCAAGGGAGGGGAGGAGGAGTCCTCCCCCCTCTCTAGTTCGGCCTCCTTCCATGGCTATGGGGCGCCTCCCCCACTTGGGCCTTGGTGGCCCAAGTTGCCTTCCACCACTTGGCCTTTTTAGGCCCGTTGATATTAAATTAAATATAAATGTCTTCAAACAATTACTAAAGCATATTATATATAATTTAACAGCCCCAGAAACATTTTTCACCTATGTATTAATTATCCGTAATACCCGGTATTACCCGTTACTCACGGAAACCCTTCCGGTGACCCCAAAACACTTCTAGATCTTCTCGAAACTATTTCGAATATTTATGGAACAATTCCACAAACATATTCTCATCGCTCTTGTCCTACTAACACTCATCAAATATTGGTTGCCTTAAGCTTGTGACCCCGTAGGTTTGGTAACCCATAGACATGAACGAAATCGTTCGTTCAATGACCGATAGCGGAACCGTCGACATCCATATCGATCCCTATGAGCACATGAATGATATTCGAGTGAAACTTTCGTTATCATATGATATTCCCTTTGCTTCACGATACTTCATAAAACCCGGGATGCATCGGTACCCTCCTGAGTCATCACATGCTCACTACACTGTTATCCTTGTTAATAGTTTTGTTCTTCTTTCTCGTTATCCTGTTTCTGCATCCCCGTGACGTAGTCATCTGTGTCCGGCTAGATGATGATGGAGGCCTTAACACTGAGAGGGCCCTAATAATATCACGCCATCATCAGAGGAGCAAATCCCACTATCGAGCTATCTAGTCCCTTGTCAAACTTTTCGATGAGCTGATATGTCCATTTTGCATAATGTTTTCCTACTATTATTTATGATGTTTTTATGCATAATAATGCTTTTTAGAGTAATTCTAATGCCTTTTCTCTCATAATATGCAAGGTACACACAAAGAGGGAGAATTCCGGCAGCTGGAAATCTGGACCTGAAAAAGCTACGTCAGGCTACCGGGGGGGGGGGGGGGGGGGGGGGGGGGGGGGGGGGGGGGGGGGGGGGGGGGGGGGGGGGGGGGGGGGGGGGGGGGGGGGGGGGGGGGGGGGGGGGGGGGGGGGGGGGGGGGGGGGGGGGGGGGGGGGGGGGGGGGGGGGGGGGGGGGGGGGGGGGGGGGGGGGGGGGGGGGGGGGGGGGGGGGGGGGGGGGGGGGGGGGGGGGGGGGGGGGGGGGGGGGGGGGGGGGGGGGGGGGGGGGGGGGGGGGGGGGGGGGGGGGGGGGGGGGGGGGGGGGGGGGGGGGGGGGGGGGGGGGGGGGGGGGGGGGGGGGGGGGGGGGGGGGGGGGGGGGGGGGGGGGGGGGGGGGGGGGGGGGGGGGGGGGGGGGGGGGGGGGGGGGGGGGGGGGGGGGGGGGGGGGGGGGGGGGGGGGGGGGGGGGGGGGGGGGGGGGGGGGGGGGGGGGGGGGGGGGGGGGGGGGGGGGGGGGGGGGGGGGGGGGGGGGGGGGGGGGGGGGGGGGGGGGGGGGGGGGGGGGGGGGGGGGGGGGGGGGGGGGGGGGGGGGGGGGGGGGGGGGGGGGGGGGGGGGGGGGGGGGGGGGGGGGGGGGGGGGGGGGGGGGGGGGGGGGGGGGGGGGGGGGGGGGGGGGGGGGGGGGGGGGGGGGGGGGGGGGGGGGGGGGGGGGGGGGGGGGGGGGGGGGGGGGGGGGGGGGGGGGGGGGGGGGGGGGGGGGGGGGGGGGGGGGGGGGGGGGGGGGGGGGGGGGGGGGGGGGGGGGGGGGGGGGGGGGGGGGGGGGGGGGGGGGGGGGGGGGGGGGGGGGGGGGGGGGGGGGGGGGGGGGGGGGGGGGGGGGGGGGGGGGGGGGGGGGGGGGGGGGGGGGGGGGGGGGGGGGGGGGGGGGGGGGGGGGGGGGGGGGGGGGGGGGGGGGGGGGGGGGGGGGGGGGGGGGGGGGGGGGGGGGGGGGGGGGGGGGGGGGGGGGGGGGGGGGGGGGGGGGGGGGGGGGGGGGGGGGGGGGGGGGGGGGGGGGGGGGGGGGGGGGGGGGGGGGGGGGGGGGGGGGGGGGGGGGGGGGGGGGGGGGGGGGGGGGGGGGGGGGGGGGGGGGGGGGGGGGGGGGGGGGGGGGGGGGGGGGGGGGGGGGGGGGGGGGGGGGGGGGGGGGGGGGGGGGGGGGGGGGGGGGGGGGGGGGGGGGGGGGGGGGGGGGGGGGGGGGGGGGGGGGGGGGGGGGGGGGGGGGGGGGGGGGGGGGGGGGGGGGGGGGGGGGGGGGGGGGGGGGGGGGGGGGGGGGGGGGGGGGGGGGGGGGGGGGGGGGGGGGGGGGGGGGGGGGGGGGGGGGGGGGGGGGGGGGGGGGGGGGGGGGGGGGGGGGGGGGGGGGGGGGGGGGGGGGGGGGGGGGGGGGGGGGGGGGGGGGGGGGGGGGGGGGGGGGGGGGGGGGGGGGGGGGGGGGGGGGGGGGGGGGGGGGGGGGGGGGGGGGGGGGGGGGGGGGGGGGGGGGGGGGGGGGGGGGGGGGGGGGGGGGGGGGGGGGGGGGGGGGGGGGGGGGGGGGGGGGGGGGGGGGGGGGGGGGGGGGGGGGGGGGGGGGGGGGGGGGGGGGGGGGGGGGGGGGGGGGGGGGGGGGGGGGGGGGGGGGGGGGGGGGGGGGGGGGGGGGGGGGGGGGGGGGGGGGGGGGGGGGGGGGGGGGGGGGGGGGGGGGGGGGGGGGGGGGGGGGGGGGGGGGGGGGGAGTTTAGCACTAAATATGGACTTGACTCTGAGATAGTAGCCTCCTTTTGTGAATCATTTGCTACTCATGTTGATCTCCCCAAGGAGAAGTGGTTTAAATATCACCCACCTATTAAAAAGGAAATTAAAGAACCGGTACCAGCTAAAGAGGAAACTATTATTTATAATGTTGATCCAGTTGTTCCTACTGCTTATATTGAGAAACCACCTTTCCCTGTTAGGATAAAGGAACATGCTAAAGTTTTAACTGTGGTCAATAAAAGTTATATTAGAACACCTAAACCTGATGAACAAATCAAAGTAGAACCTAGTGTTGCTATGGTTAAGGATCTCCTGGAAGAAAACATAGATGGGCATGTTATTTACTTCTGTAATGAAGCTACTAGAATTGTCAAACCTCACAAGTCAGATATTCGTAGACCCGTTGTTGGCATGCCCGTTGTCTCAGTCAAAATTGGAGATCACTGTTTGTCGCGGGAAACCACGGCCACCTATGGGACCAGGAGGCCCCTTGCTGGTTCGGCAGGGGGCGTCGCGTTGCACAAAGAGCAGACGAGCGTGTGGCAGCACGGCAAAGATCACACAGGCATTTTTACCCAGGTTCGGGCCGCCGTGAGGCGTAAAACCCTACTCCTACTTTGGTGGATTGATGGTGGAAAGGTGGTGTTGGAGCGTAGTACACTTGCCCGGCAAGGGCTGCCTCAGGGCGGCAGTGGCTACGCGCGTATGGGGGTCTGAGTTATCCAGCCTTCTAACCCTTTCTATGGTCGCCATGGGCCTCCTTTTATAGATTAAGGGGTCACCACAATGGCAAAACAGTCATTATGCACTGATAAGATAGCAAACAGCACTATCATACCTAAATCTGCGGGCTGACAGGGCGCATTAAATGCACCGCTCAACGTCACATCATTGGTTGCCTGGCAAGGCTTGCCGGGCTATCTCGCCAGCTCCACGCCTGCTCGCTGGACACATCGTAGGATGGGTGTCATCTGCAGGTGTTTCCTGTAGGAAGAGGCTGCCATGTGGTGAATGGCTGCCACTTAGTCACTCCGCGGTTTTACACCGCACTGATTGACGACGTGGGTCGTGGCGGAGTAGTTGGTGAGGTGGTTTTCCTCCGTGTGCCCAGGCAGGCCCTGCCGGGACGTCTTGGACGTCATCTTCCGGGGGTGGCCTCGCCCCTTGCCGAGCTCGCCTGCCCGACAAAGGAGGCCCTTCTCCTGATGGTGCCTTGCTTCTTTGGCTTGATCTTGGTCCCTCTGATCTGCATGTTAGTCCTTTGAACCTCTTAGTCCCTTGTATTCTGACTTGGGTTGGTGCTTCAATCTTGTCCCCGTGCCTGTGCACAGTCTGGGCAATAGACCCAGGGTTTGTTGCACCGACAGAAGCCCCCAGGCCTGCCCCGAACGCGCTGCCGAGCATCATCGGGGTAGGGCCTAATAAGTGCACAGGCGGGGTCGCTAAAGAGGCTGGTCTCTTGAGGTCTTCTTTGCTTCTTCATTAATCTTGACTCTGGGCCAGTTTACGATTTCTCCGCGCGTCGTGTAAGGCCAATGGTGGTGGGGCCGCTCCAGTGATGGCCCGTGAATGACTTTAACGCACGAGGGAGAAACTGCCAATTCACTCTTCCCACCACGCCCTTATCCTTAGCCACGTATGCTGCATGCATCGCGCAGGGTAGGTAACGGAGGCGCGTGGTGTGGGAGAGCGTCAAGGCGAGGGCCCAGTCATCTTGAGTTGGTGGAGGAGGACGGTGATCACCCATTGAGGGAGCGGCTCTTCTCCCCGATCCGCCTATAAAAGGAGGGGTGGAGGAGGGCGGAGTCATCCACCCTCGCATTCTTATTCCCCTCCGCTGTCTACCTCTGCTGGTTATGTTCAAAAAAAGAGCCTGGGGCCGCGCCCCGGGCTCCATCTCGAAGCCTTTCCTGGGTCTGAAAGGGGGACTCGGGCGGCGCGGCGACGATGCCGGGGGTGGCAACTCCGGTGTGCTCGCCGCCGGGCCACCCGTGGCCTTGATTTCAGTGGGAGGGGACGCGAACGACACCGTGTCGAGGCTCGAGGCGGGCATGGCGCGTGGTAGTCGATCGCTCCCCATTCTTCTTCCCTTTGCGACGCTGAGGAAGAGTCACGAAAGAGATTCGCCGCTGGTAGAGGCGAATCTGACTTCTCCCGAGCGCCATCCTTTTGTCATGCAGGAGGGCTCCTTGCTTTCACATACGTCCCCGGGACATGCAGTGACTTCCAACGCCAGGGCTCCTGGGAACGACCATGCTCTCTGTGGGAAGACCCAGAGAGCATGGTGCCCGACGCGACGATCGTGCCGAGGTCTTCGGGTGGTAGTGATGCGGACGGCAGCGGCAACCCACGATGCGTCAAGAACGGGGACGACCGTTCTGACGAGTCGTGTTTGCCGGTGACTCCGTGTCCCCCATCTGGTCCTCCAGCAGCGTCACCATCCACGCCTGCTCTCCGGTTTCTTCCTCCTTGCTGGGGAGCAGTGCCGTTCTGATCCTGGGGAGGCGCCGAATCCCAGATGCACCCGTCTCCGGCCTCTTCGACCTCTTCCTGTAGGAGATGGACAGGGGCAAAGGCATTACGGGGCACTTATCTTTTTTCAATCTTAAACCTGCAGGCACTTGCCAAATTTTAATTCAAATAGTGTAATCTCTCGAGTCCATGTTTGTGTTCTGTAATGCTTGTACTTGTATCAGCATATTAATGAAAAAGATGAACCTTGCCGGGAACCCGTGCATGTGTATGTCCATGCAGAGGCGAGATGCCTCTTTAGTGTAAATAAACGAGTTTTCCCCGGCAGGCTATCCTGCCGACACCTTTTCTGTCTGCTGGAGAGTTGTGTCTACCGGGCAATAGGCAAAGGGGCCAGCCCCCCGCCAACTTCTTTTTACCAAAGGCCACTACGACCATCCTGTCCGAAGCAACGTTTGAGTCAGGGATGGGAGCACCTAAGTCTCAAAAGAGTGGCGGGGTTTTCTTATGCTCAAGTTATAACTTACAGAACACTAATGGACAGGAGGTAGAACTTATCTGTTTGGCTTGCCGGGGATCACAGTGCCGGGCAATATTCTCAACTCCTCGTCAAAGCCAAGTTCACGGCAGGAATCTGCAGCTTCATGCGGATGAGAATGAATGCAGGATGCGATCCTATCTATATGCATATGCAAATGCTCATGAAATGCTTATGCAGTGATCTTGGAATGCTCATGCATGCATGCATGCAATCTTGGTCGGGGGCCCCCCACAGCGTTTCCTTATTTTCTCTTGCACAGGGTCATCGCCCTGGCTTTGTACAAGGGGTTACATGCAACTGAGGCAAGGCCTGTACAAAAGGGTGGCTGCCGTGCAGGGCCCGACAGCCGCGCCTTACGGTTAGAACTTGCGGAGATGCTCAATATTCCATGAGTTTTGCAACTGAATGCCATCTTCGGTCTCCAGACGGACTGCGCCAGGTCTAGTGACTCGTACTACCCGGTAAGGGCCTTCCCACTTCGGTGACAACTTGTTTGTACCCTTGGCGGACTAAACGCGCCTAAGAACAAGGTCACCTTCCTCAAAACACCGGGCATGAACCCTGCGGCTATGATAGCGACGCAGGGCTTGCTGATAGTGTGCAGCACGCGTAGCAGCCCGAAGACGGTTCTCCTCGAGTAGCACAGCGTCGTCACGCCGGTGTTGATCTTGCGCTATTTCATCGTAGGCAAGCACTCGAGGCGACCAGTAAATGAGTTCCGTGGGGATAACTGCTTCTGCCCCGTAGACCAGGGAGAAGGGAGTCTGCCCGGTAGCTCGGTTTGGTGTCGTTCTGAAGGACCAGAGAACTACCGGTAGCTCCTGGATCCACCGCCTGCCGTGCTTCTGCAGCATATCAAACGTTCTCGTCTTGAGTCCACGCAGCACTTCAGCATTCGCCCTCTCAGCTTGTCCATTGCTCCGGGGGTGTGCCATAGAGGCAAATGAGATTTTGCATCCGAGGGCATGAACATATTGCATGAAGGCGCGGCTCATGAACTGGGTGCCGTTGTCGGTAATGGTCCTTGCCGGAACTCCAAAACGACACACCAATTCTTTCAAGAACTTGATAGCTGACTGAGCAGTCACCTTTCTCACGACAGTCACTTCCGACCACTTTGTAAACTTGTCGATAGCAACGAACAAGAATTCAAAGCCCCCGATTGCTCGGGGGAAGGGGCTGAGGATATCGAGCCCCCAGACCGAAAATGGCCATGATAGAGGGATTGTTTGAAGAGCTTGGGCAGGCAGGTGGGTTTTCTTGGAATGGAACTGGCAGGCTTCACATTTGGTGACTAGCTCAACTGCATCTTGGAGGGCTGTGGGCCAATAGAATCCTTGCCGGAATGCTTTCCTAACTAGTGCCCTTGATCCAATGTGGGAGCCGCACATGCCTTTGTGTATCTCAGCCAGCAGTTCCTTTCCTTCTTCCCGGCAGACATACTTTAATTTCACACCGTTGGGCCTCCTTCTGTATAGAGTGTCATCGACAAACTGATACATACTGGCCCTCCGGGCTACTTTTTCAGCTTCGTCTTGGTTGCCGGGAAGCTCTCTGGTTTGGAGGAAGTGGACAATGTGCCTTGCCCAAGTTGGAGCCTGGGGCTCGGCAACGAGGACTAGCGGCACTTCCTCTGCTGCGGGAGCACATGCCTCGTTCACGGGGTCCATGGGCCCGGCTGGAGGGTGTGGTCTGGCAGACTGCGAGGAGTTGTTTCCGGCAGGGTCTCTGTCAGGAGCGGACGGCTCTACCGGGAGAGGCTTACCGGAGTCCAACTTTCTCCTTTTTTGGGCCATTGTTACTGGGGATACGGAGGGCTGAGTGAGATGGAGAACAAAAGTCCCTGGTTCCACAGGAAGCTTCTACGCAGCACACTTTGACAGATGATCAGCTATGCTATTTTCCGCACAGGGTACGTGCTCTGTTTGCAATCCGTCAAAGTGCTCCTCCAATCTCCTCACTTCCTCGACGTATGCCTCCATCAATGGACTTTGGTAATCCTTGTTAACTTGTCTCACCACAAGCTATGAATCTCCTCGAATGATTAGCTTCTTAATTCCCAATTCAGTTGCAATCCTGAGCCCGGCAAGGAGCCCTTCATATTCTGCTGTATTGTTGGTTGCTTCTTCCCGGGCAAAATGCATTTGGACGACGTACCTCAAGTGCTCCCCGGAGGGGGCAACAAGAAGCACGCCAGCTCCTGCACCTTGTAGGGAAAAAGCACCATCAAAATACATAATCCATTCTTGGGGAGATTCCTTGCCGGGGATAGCTGTCTCCGTCACTTCCTCATCAGGGGTTGGCGTCCATTCTGCAATAAACTCTGCCAATGCCCTGCTCTGAATAGTTGACGTGCTTTCAAACTTCAAACCAAAACTGGATAACTCCAAAGCCCACTCCACCATTCTGCCGGTAGCCTCAGGGTTTCGAAGTATCCGTTGCAATGGGAAACGAGTGACAACCGTGATCTCATGGGCTTGGAAGTAGTGGCGCAGTTTCCTTGAGGCCATGATGAGACCAAAAATCAACTTTTGCACGCCAGAGTACCTTGATCTAGCCACCTGTAATAAGGAGCTGACGAAGTACACTGGGCGCTGCACCACTTTCTTCCTTGCCATGTCCTTGGGGTTGCTCTCGTTGCCGTGCTCATTGTTGTCCTAATCCTTCTCTGACTCTACCGATCTCTGCTCACTCTCTGCTTCATCCACTTCTCGCTGCGCTACCAAAGCTACACTGACTACTTGGTTGGTTGCCGCTAAGTACAGCAGCAATGGCTCCTGGGGTTTGGGAGCGGCCAAGGTAGGCATGGAGGACAAGTAGGCCTTCAACTCTTGCAAAGCTGCATCTACTTCCGAGGTCTACTTCCTGGGTCCTGCCTTCTTCAAAATTTTGAAGAACGGCAGGGCGCGCTCGGCAGACTTGGAGATGAATCTGCTTAGCGCGGCAACGCATCCTGCCAGGTGCCTCACATCCTTAACTGTCATTGGTGCTTGGATCTACTCGATAGCCTTGATCTTGTTGGGGTTGGCTTCGATCCCACGATGGGATACAAAGAACCCAAGCAACTTGCCGGAGGGAACACCAAATACACACTTCTCCGGGTTGAGCTTCAAATTGATTTTGCGCAGATTAGCAAACGTCTCCTCCAAATCTTGAATAAGGGTGGCCCTATCCTTGGTCTTGACCACAATATCATCCATATAGGCTTCTATGTTTCTGTGCAACTGTGGCCCAAAACTAATCTAGACTGCCTTTGCAAAAGTGGACCCAGCACTCTTTAATCCGAATGGCATGCGGACAAAACAGTATGTACCACATGGAGTGATGAACGACATCGTCTCTTCATCTTCCTTGGACATGAAGATTTGGTGATACCCAGAATACGCATCCAGAAAGGAGAGCAAATCACAACCTGAAGTGGAATCCACAATCTGATCGATAAGCAGCAAGGGAAACGGGTCCTTCGGGCAAGCCTTGTTGAGATATGTGAAATCTATGCAAAGCCTCCACTTCCCGTTGGCCTTCCGGGCTACCACTGGGTTTTCCAACCACGTGGGATGCAGTACTCCTCTGACCAATCCAGCTGCCTCTAGTCTCTTGATCTCTTCTGCAATGAACTGCTGCCTCTCCAAGGCCTGCTTCCGGACTTTCTGCTTGACAGGTCGGGCATGTGGGCAGCCCCCCCCCCCCCCCCCCCCCCCCCCCCCCCCCCCCCCCCCCCCCCCCCCCCCCCCCCCCCCCCCCCCCCCCCCCCCCCCCCCCCCCCCCCCCCCCCCCCCCCCCCCCCCCCCCCCCCCCCCCCCCCCCCCCCCCCCCCCCCCCCCCCCCCCCCCCCCCCCCCCCCCCCCCCCCCCCCCCCCCCCCCCCCCCCCCCCCCCCCCCCCCCCCCCCCCCCCCCCCCCCCCCCCCCCCCCCCCCCCCCCCCCCCCCCCCCCCCCCCCCCCCCCCCCCCCCCCCCCCCCCCCCCCCCCCCCCCCCCCCCCCCCCCCCCCCCCCCCCCCCCCCCCCCCCCCCCCCCCCCCCCCCCCCCCCCCCCCCCCCCCCCCCCCCCCCCCCCCCCCCCCCCCCCCCCCCCCCCCCCCCCCCCCCCCCCCCCCCCCCCCCCCCCCCCCCCCCCCCCCCCCCCCCCCCCCCCCCCCCCCCCCCCCCCCCCCCCCCCCCCCCCCCCCCCCCCCCCCCCCCCCCCCCCCCCCCCCCCCCCCCCCCCCCCCCCCCCCCCCCCCCCCCCCCCCCCCCCCCCCCCCCCCCCCCCCCCCCCCCCCCCCCCCCCCCCCCCCCCCCCCCCCCCCCCCCCCCCCCCCCCCCCCCCCCCCCCCCCCCCCCCCCCCCCCCCCCCCCCCCCCCCCCCCCCCCCCCCCCCCCCCCCCCCCCCCCCCCCCCCCCCCCCCCCCCCCCCCCCCCCCCCCCCCCCCCCCCCCCCCCCCCCCCCCCCCCCCCCCCCCCCCCCCCCCCCCCCCCCCCCCCCCCCCCCCCCCCCCCCCCCCCCCCCCCCCCCCCCCCCCCCCCCCCCCCCCCCCCCCCCCCCCCCCCCCCCCCCCCCCCCCCCCCCCCCCCCCCCCCCCCCCCCCCCCCCCCCCCCCCCCCCCCCCCCCCCCCCCCCCCCCCCCCCCCCCCCCCCCCCCCCCCCCCCCCCCCCCCCCCCCCCCCCCCCCCCCCCCCCCCCCCCCCCCCCCCCCCCCCCCCCCCCGGAACACTTCGGCACGTCGTCAACGGGTGCCGTGCACTCGGTGGGGGCACGCTTCCCGGAGTCCTTGCAATCCCTCTTCTTTCCTTTGCTTTCCTTAGCGGGAGCTGCTGCTGCCGCTACCTCTGCTGCGACCGCATCCCGGTACATCTCGTCCACACAAATGATTGCATCCTTCTCATCTGATGGGATGGTGATGACTCCCAGTGGCCCAGGCATCTTCAAGGTGTTGTAGGCATAGGGAGATGCTGCCATGAACTTAGCCAGGGCCGGGCGTCCAAGAATCCCATTGTATGGCAGGGGGAGATCAACCACATCAAACACAATCTTCTCAGTACGATAGTTCAGTTCTCCCCCAAATGTTACCGGCAACGTGATCTTTCCCTTAGGACGGCTCATGCCGGGATTAACTCCTTGAAACGTGTCGGTAACCTCCAGCTCTTCCTCCGCTATCTGAAGCTTGCTGATAACTGCTGGGGAAATCAGATTCAACCCGGCCCCGCCGTCCACCAACATCTTCGTGACCTTGAGGTTGCGGATTGTTGGGGAGACCAACAATGGCAAACACCCTACCGCAGTGGTACGGCTAGGATGATCCTCCTCGTCAAAGATGATGGGCGTACGGGACCACTTGAGCGGCTTTCGAGCCTCGGGCGCTGGCTCCACGTCATTGACTTCTCGCGCCCACCGCTTGAGTTGGCGGTGAGAGGTGTCCAGAGATGCACCCCCGTCAATGCACAGGGCGTCGATGGCCTTCTGAAACTCTTGCTCACTGGTTTCCTCTTCATCCCCTCCATCACTCTCATCACCACAGGCTTCCTTCTCTCGACCTTTGGCGGGTTTTCCTTGGTTACGAAAGGGTTTGCCGGGGTGATTTACTTCACCACCTCGGCCCTTGCCGCCAGCAACATTCTGACCCTTTTCCTTCTCACGCTTCTCATACTCTGCTTTCTGTCTTTTGACAAGCTGCTCAACCTGATAACACTCTTGAAGGGCGTGGCCCTTGGTCCGATGAATCTTGCAATACGGCCCATCACCTTTCCCGGCTTTCTCGGCAGCAGCGGCTTCCCGGCAGTCAGTGCACACGGCAGCTTCCTTGCCGGGGGCCTCAGCTTTGGCCGTCTTGCCGGTACTAGGCTTACCCGATGCTTCAACAGTCATTACTGTCTTATCCCTTCGCTTCTTACTGCGCTTCTTGCTCTTCTTCTGACTGGTTGATTCATCCTCATCCTCTGAATCAATATTGGTGCAGTCTTCCTCTCCGGGCAACTTTCTTCCCTCCTCCATCCGAGCACACTTATCCACCAACGTGTAGAGCTCCTTCACAGTCTTGGGCAACCGCATGTTCATCTTGGAACGAATCCGGCGGGGGGGGGGGGGGGGGGGGGGGGGGGGGGGGGGGGGGGGGGGGGGGGGGGGGGGGGGGGGGGGGGGGGGGGGGGGGGGGGGGGGGGGGGGGGGGGGGGGGGGGGGGGGGGGGGGGGGGGGGGGGGGGGGGGGGGGGGGGGGGGGGGGGGGGGGGGGGGGGGGGGGGGGGGGGGGGGGGGGGGGGGGGGGGGGGGGGGGGGGGGGGGGGGGGGGGGGGGGGGGGGGGGGGGGGGGGGGGGGGGGGGGGGGGGGGGGGGGGGGGGGGGGGGGGGGGGGGGGGGGGGGGGGGGGGGGGGGGGGGGGGGGGGGGGGGGGGGGGGGGGGGGGGGGGGGGGGGGGGGGGGGGGGGGGGGGGGGGGGGGGGGGGGGGGGGGGGGGGGGGGGGGGGGGGGGGGGGGGGGGGGGGGGGGGGGGGGGGGGGGGGGGGGGGGGGGGGGGGGGGGGGGGGGGGGGGGGGGGGGGGGGGGGGGGGGGGGGGGGGGGGGGGGGGGGGGGGGGGGGGGGGGGGGGGGGGGGGGGGGGGGGGGGGGGGGGGGGGGGGGGGGGGGGGGGGGGGGGGGGGGGGGGGGGGGGGGGGGGGGGGGGGGGGGGGGGGGGGGGGGGGGGGGGGGGGGGGGGGGGGGGGGGGGGGGGGGCTGACAGGGTGCATTAAATGCACCTCTCAACGTCACATCGTTGGTTGCCCGGCAAGGCTTGCCGGGCTATCTCGCCAGCTCCACGCCTGCTCGCTGGACACGTCGTATGACGGGTGTCATCTGCAGGTGTTTCCTGTAGGGAGAGGCTGCCATGTGGTGAATGGCTGCCACTTAGTCACTCCGCTGTTTGACACCGCACTGATTGTCGATGTGGGTCGTGGCGGAGTAGTTGGTGAGGTGGTTTTGCCTCCGTGTGCCCCGGCAGGCCCTGCCGGGACGTCTTGGACGTCGTCTTCCGGGGGTGGCTTCGCCCCTTGCCGAGCTCGCCTGCCCGGCAAAGGAGGCCCTTCTCCCCCAGGTTCGGGCCGCCGTGAGGCGTAAAACCCTACTCCTGCTTTGGTGGATTGATGGTGGAAAGGTGGTGATGGAGCGTAGTACACTTGCCCGGCAAGGGTTGCCTCAGGGCGGCAGTGGCTACGCGCGTATGGGGGTCTGAGTTATCCAACCTTCTAACCCTTTCTATGGTCGCCATGGGACTCCTTTTATAGATTAAGGGGTCACCACAATGGCAAAACAGTCATTATGCACTGATAAGATAGCAAATAGCGCTATCATACCTAACTCTGCGGGCTGACAGGGTGCATTAAATGC